>JAVIAB010000092.1:16499324-16649324 GCA_032433765.1 Megaustenia siamemsis | reverse complement strand
CTTTACCTAAAATATCATTGAAACATAGATATCTACTTTACCTAAAATATCATTGAAACACAGACATCTACTTTACCTAAAATATCATTGAAACACAGACATCTTCTTTACCTACAAAATCATTGAAACATAGACATCTACTTTACCTAAATGTTGTACGCTTTGTATCTGGTGTCACAAATTTAAACCACTTCCATAAAATAACAATTCTAAGAATGAGTGGAATGTATGTACTAGGATCAGGATATCCTCACCTATAAATACTCTCAAGTTTCCAAGATTATAACTTAAATGCCAAACCAATGTATGCCTGCTTCATAGGCTACACCATAGTTTTCGATAGAATACACCATAACCAACTTATAGACTGCCTAAAGGATATAAATCTAGACGACACAGACACACGACTGCTATGTAATTTGTACTGGGAGCAAACAGCAATAATAAAATATAACAAGGAGAACTCTACACCCATGAACATAAAAAGACGAGTAAGACAAGGATGCATCCTATCACCAAGCTTATTCAATTTATACACTGAGCAAATCTTTAAAAACATCTCAGAGATACCAGGCCTAAACATTAATGGAAAGATAATCAATAACCTAAGATATGCTTAATACTGCTCTAATAATACTGTTCTACTAGCAGAAAATCCTAAAGACTTACAACAATTGCTTAATGTGATAAACATAAATAGCAAAAAATATGGACTAGAAATGAATATCAAAAAGACTAAAACTATGATCATAAACAAAGAAAATTCTCAAGACCTACAATTAAATATCACAGTTAAGGGAATACATCTGGAGACAGTCCAGAGCTACAACTACCTGGGACATACTATAAGCAATGATGGAAAATGTAAAATTGAAATAAACAAAAGAATAGGTATGGCAAAAAGTAATTTTAATGCCATAAAAAATATACTAACAAAAAAAAAATATCAACAGGGCTGAAACTAAGAATGGCAAAATGTTACATCTTCTCAGTATTCCTGTATGGTGCAGGAACATGGACATTAGACAAGAAAACAGAACAGAAAATTGAAGCCTTTGAAATGTGGATTTATAGAAGAATAGGCAGAATTGGATGAAAAGAAAAGAAAACAAAGTATGAAGTTTTAAAACAACTGAAAATAAAAAGAGAACTACTAAATACAATTAAGACAAGACAAATGAAATTTTTTGGGGCATGTTAAAAGACACAACAGCCTGCTAAAAGTAATATTGAAAGGGAAAATACAAGGTAAAAGAGGCAGGGCAGACCAAGACTAACATGGACGAGTAACATCAAAAGATGGACAAGTCAATCTATGACAGCCTGCACCATCAAGGCAAGAAACAGAGTAGAATGGCGATCCAAGGTAGCCAACCTTCGTTGCGGAGAAGGCACTCAATGATGATGATGATGATGAGTGTCGAACGTTTAGACCAGAAACAGTTACAGCTTTGTGTGAAAACACAAGCTTGGCGCATCTACGCCTATTTAACGACAGACGATGGAGATGAGTTGTCGTCGGTCGAAAACACGAGAAGACAGATTCAAAAGAAATATATTGAAAGCTAAGCTTATGGTTAGCCGCGAGAGCTCAGTGGTTAGTGAATTTGACTACAACGGACAAGAGTGATCGACGGCTTCCGGGTTCACTCAGCCTTATACGTGTGCCGGATTTTATTGTGGGAATGTAAAGCAGGACGGGCGTTTTACCGACCCCATTACTCCAAAAATATGTGCCGAATGTCTATAAAAATCATATGCCGAATGTCTATAAAAATTATGGACCGAATGTCTATAAAAATCATGTGCCGAATGTCTATAAAAATCATGTGCCGAATGTCTATAAAAATCATGTGCCGAATGTCTATAAAAATTATGGACCGAATGTCTATAAAAATCATGTGCCGAATGTCTATAAAAATATTGTGCCGAATGTCTATAAAAATCATGTGCCGAATGTCTATAAAAATTATGGACCGAATGTCTATAAAAATCATGTGCCGATCGTCTATAAAAATCATGTGCCGAATGTCTATAAAAATCATGTGCCGAAAGTGTATAAAAATTATTGTCAGTAACACCATATTCCCTATACGCCCCTTGGCGGGACGTGGCTCTTTACTTTACTTACTAAGTTTGTGGCTATAAATAGCGATCATTCACAAATTTTGAGTGAAAATACAGAGAAAGTTAAGAATTTAGTTTTACCTAGGCTCTTCTTCCTTTAATTCTTCAGATCTATGCTATGTGCTGTTTGGGATCTAACATAGACATATAATAAACAGCACATAGACCAAGCAGTGATAAGAGTCAAACATGAAAACGAGGAAAACTCAGCAGGGAAAATTTGAAGTGTATGGTTACGCCGCAATTGAAAGAATGAAATGATTAGAACATCTGACCAGAAGATGACTTAAAACCTGGATCATGAGCTTATAATATTAAAATATCAGGCTTCAAAAACGAGTTTAGGAAGTCACTAAGCAAATTCCAGACGATAGCAAGATTAACCATACAGTCATCGACTCTATTTATAGAATTAGTTTCATTGCAGTGAGGTTATCCCCATATCCGCTTCACTGTACGTCCCATAAATTCTCCAAGCGTTTGCAGTTTCAATATTCATATAAGGTGTTTATTATATATACATCTGCTTTTACCACTAAGCACTCCGGATTGAGGGAGCCGCGATAGCTCAGTGGTTAGTGAACTGGACTACAAAGGATAAGAGATAGGGTTCGATCCCAACAGACGGCCTCCATGTTCATCCAGCCTTAAATGGGTACCGGATTTTTTTTCTGGGAAAGTAAATCTGCACGGGCGTAAAGCCGACCACATTACCCAAAAAAAATCATGTGCTGATGGTCTGTAAAATGTATGGTCACTAACACCATATTCCCTATACGCCATTTGGCGTGACAGGGGCTCTTTACTTTTTTTTTTCTTTTTACTTACTCCAGATCGACCAGCCCCTTTTCCACCTTTAGACACCCCTGTCTCTCAATATATACATCATTGTCCCAACCATTAGACCCCAGTCTCTCAATATATACATCATTGTCCCAACCATTAGACTCCTGTCTCTCAATATATACATCATTGTCCCAACCATTAGACCCCTGTCTCTCAATATATACATCATTGTCCCAACCATTAGACCCCAGTCTCTCAATATATACATCATTGTCCCAACCATTAGACCCCAGTCTCTCAATATATACATCATTGTCCCAACCATTAGACCCCAGTCTCTCAATATATACATCATTGTCCCAACCATTAGACCCCAGTCTCTCAATATATACATCATTGTCCCAACCATTAGACCCCAGTCTCTCAATATATACATCATTGTCCCAACCATTAGACTCCTGTCTCTCAATATATACATCATTGTCCCAACCATTAGACCCCAGTCTCTCAATATGTACATCATTGTCCCAACCATTAGACCCCAGTCTCTCAATATATACATCATTGTCCCAACTATTAGACCCCAGTCTCTCAATATATACATCATTGTCCCAACCATTAGACCCCAGTCTCTCAATATATACATCATTGTCCCAACCATTAGACCCCAGCCTCTCAATATATACCTCATTGTCCCAACCATTAGACCCCAGTCTCTCAATATATACATCATTGTCCCAACCATTAGACCCCAGTCTCTCAATATATACATCATTGTCCCAACCATTAGACCCCAGTCTCTCAATATATACATCATTGTCCCAACCATTAGACTCCTGTCTCTCAATATATACATCATTGTCCCAACCATTAGACCCCAGTCTCTCAATATGTACATCATTGTCCCAACCATTAGACCCCAGTCTCTCAATATATACATCATTGTCCCAACCATTAGACCCCAGTCTCTCAATATATACATCATTGTCCCAACCATTAGACCCCTGTCTCTCAATATATACATCATTGTCCCAACCATTAGACCCCAGCCTCTCAATATATACCTCATTGTCCCAACCATTAGACCCCCGTCTCTCAATATATACATCATTGTCCCAACCATTAGACCCCAGTCTCTCAATATATACATCATTTTCCCAACCATTAGACCCCAGTCTCTCAATATATACATCATTGTCCCAACCATTAGACCCCAGTCTCTCAATATATACATCATTGTCCCAACCATTAGACTCTTGTCTCTCAATATATACATCATTGTCCCAACCATTAGACCCCAGTCTCTCAATATGTACATCATTGTCCCAACCATTATACCCCAGTCTCTCAATATATACATCATTGTCCCAACCATTAGACCCCAGTCTCTCAATATATACATCATTGTCCCAACCATTAGACCCCAGTCTCTCAATATATACATCATTGTCCCAACCATTAGACCCCAGTCTCTCAATATATACATCATTGTCCCACCATTAGACTCCTGTCTCTCAATATATACATCATTGTCCCACCATTAGACTCCTGTCTCTCAATATATACATCATTGTCCCACCATTAGACTCCTGTCTCTCAATATATACATCATTGTCCCAACCATTAGACCCCAGTCTCTCAATATATACATCATTGTCCCAACCATTAGACCCCAGTCTCTCAATATATACATCATTGTCCCAACCATTAGACCCCAGTCTCTCAATATATACATCATTGTCCCACCATTAGACTCCTGTCTCTCAATATGTACATCATTGTCCCAACCATTAGACCCCAGTCTCTCAATATATACATCATTGTCCCAACCATTAGACCCCAGTCTCTCAATATATACATCATTTTCCCAACCATTAGACCCCAGTCTCTCAATATATACATCATTGTCCCAACCATTAGACCCCAGTCTCTCAATATATACATCATTGTCCCAACCATTAGACTCTTGTCTCTCAATATATACATCATTGTCCCAACCATTAGACCCCAGTCTCTCAATATGTACATCATTGTCCCAACCATTAGACCCCAGTCTCTCAATATATACATCATTGTCCCAACCATTAGACCCCAGTCTCTCAATATATACATCATTGTCCCAACCATTAGACCCCAGTCTCTCAATATATACATCATTGTCCCAACCATTAGACCCCAGTCTCTCAATATATACATCATTGTCCCACCATTAGACTCCTGTCTCTCAATATATACATCATTGTCCCAACCATTCTCCATCTCTTCTCTTAAGGAATGAAGAACAAACTTGGCGCGATGTCCGTCTTTGTCCAGAACAAAGCCACACTCAATGCCAGAGCTGCCAGCGAGCTTGTTGTACAATGCCACGTACACCAGCGTGTCCTGGGCATTTACCTTAAGGTTAACGCGCTCACTTTAGATTCAACCAAGAGATGCATCCCCTCCTGCTGCAGACTCTGTCAACACAACACGCGATGTCTAAAACTCATACGTAATTCCTATTTGCAGCACGTTCCTTCATTAGTACGACCACGTTGTATATAATCAAGAAACTTTTTTTTTTATTTCTGCAACACACAAAAGGAAGCTCCTATAAAACATCATAAAGAAGCAACTAACACATTTTTGGGGCACATCATGAGAAGAGGAATATTGGAATACTTGGTTACAACTGGCAAAATACATGAAAAGAGAGATCGCGGACGATAAAACAGAGAAAATACTGGATAGATTGGTGTTGTGACACAGTAAGCAACCAACAACGGAATTAGTATGATGCACTGAAGACAGAGAACTAGACTACAAAGGACAAGAGCTTCCGGGGTCACCCAGCCTTAAATGGGTACCGGATTTTTTCTGGGAAAGTAAAGCGGCACGGGCGTAATACCGACCAAATCCCCAAAAATCATGTGCCGAAGGTATATTAAAAATTATGGTCAATAATACGATATTCACTATACGCCACTTGGCGTGACGGGGCTCTTTACTTTGCTACTGAAGACAGAATTGTGCAGGGCTATAATAATCACCTACACTAACCGGTATGGCACATGCTGATGATGACGTAGTTCTGAATTGGATCTGGGCCAGATCGTTTATCTGATTGTGTTCACGTTTATAATTTTGTTTCTTTTGAGTAACAACAAAACAAAACAATAAACAAAATAATGTTATAATTCAACTAATTATCTCATTATATCTTACACACAAAAAGAAAAAAACAGTTCGGAAGTCACTTATATTGGGTGCAACAGTTATTACAATATAAATATTTATTATCATCTTTCATCTCTTTATCATAATATTTAAGATTATCTCATCTTTAAACTTAGGAAATATTTCACTGTAATGCAAAAAAAGATAATTATTTTTCCCGCATTTTCAATTATTGAATTGTTAATCATTACCTTTTTTGCAATATAAAAAGATGAATTTTAAAAAAATCTTTGATTAATCTTCTAAAGAAATATTTTATTTTCAGAACGGTAATACACATTTTCATTTTCACCGTTTGAACTTCCATCATATTTTAGAACATCATTATTACAATATTGATAATTCTCTTCATCAAACATCTGATTATATCATTTTCATAGCAGGCGAAAATACTGAAAATAAACCAAGACACGTATTCATGACACCGGCTTTGAAGTGCGGGCTACAAAATATATTCAAGATTCTAGAATTCCCGAACAAGATTCTGGCCTTTCAAATATTGATCCTTCATTCCTCAGGTACAATCTGAACGTGTTTCATAGCATATGTAAATATAATTACAGGGTGACAGCTCATTCGCTAAAATGAAGGCCGAGATGATATTAGCCATATACCGTCAGCAAACAGTAATATTTATGTGATTGTTGCTGTTATCTTTTCGTCATTACGAAATAGGAGACAGGTCACCAATATTAGATAATGGAGTTTTAACGATAAGGGCATCAACATTAGAGTTTGGAAAAATTAACGACAGGGTTATCAATATTGTAACTTGGAATTGTCAATGATATGGTTACAAATATTAGAACTTTGAATTATCAATGGCACGGTTATCATCGACAGGGTTATCAATATTATAACTTGGAATTATCAACAGGGTTATCAACGTTAGAACTTGGAATTATCAACGACTGGTTTGTCAACGACTGTGTTATCACGACAGAGTTATCAATATTAGAACTTGGAAATATGAACGACTGGTTTATCAACACTAGAGTTATCAATATTAGAACCTGGAATTATCAACGCATGGGTTATTAATATTAGAACTTAGAATTATCGTTTGCATTTACATGTTTTACGGGTGGTCCCTCAGTCATGCACCGGGAGAAATGCTTATAGACCGTGCATAAACACAAGGCGTTATATTTTAATTGTACACTGTTACACCAGGTTGAAGCTGGAGCTGGATAGGACACGTCCTCAGAAGAGATCCTGAATTATCACAAGAACATCCATGCAATGGATTCTACGACAAAGGAGAAACATGCAACGAGTTATCTGGAAATTATGAAAGTATAGATACAGCGAGGTTTTGGGATACTGTTGAACCGCTGAGGCGTAGGCGCGCCTCACTACAGCGGAACTGGAAGTTGTCAGCGACCCACAACTAATGTCTTGAGCCAGGATCGGTGAACCAGAACTATCCAGACCCTGCTCCACCTCTCCGTGGTGCCTCCAGTGAAAAAGTATATTGACTAACCTGTCTAGTCTGGCCAAGTGTGTAGGGATCGAAGAGGGAAGACAACCCAGTACTCAAAAATGTCGTGCTGAAGTCGGATGTGTTGGACCGAAAGGCGCAAATATCACAGTTAAAGTGCAAACCTCAACACATAGCAGACAGCTCAACTTAACGTCCTTTTAAGGGCGGATGACGAAGAGGTGTACTCTTTTAGTCATCGGGGGAACGCTAGTCAGCAAGCAAACACTGATCACCACGAACTGTATCAAGTAGGTGGACTCTTGTGATGTCCTACAACACACCACAATGATTGTTGGTCACTGACAGATTTCTCACTTTCAGGACAAGTATAGGAATTAGAAATTAGGAGTAGACAGAAAATACACCCCTACTTCCTCAGAATAAGTTGAATGTCTAAGATTACTTCGTGTGTTGCTAAAAATGTGTACCTGTAATATTTATGTTAGCCTATTGCCTCAGGGTTTCTAAAAAAATAAGCATTTGTTTTATTGATATTATCATTGTCATGATTATATAGCAAAAATAGGGTAATATAATAACAGCTGCTGAAGTATCAATAACGGAGGAAATTATTAATAATAGCTTAAAAGTGTTTAATAGAGGAGTGTTTTGTTTAATCTAATAAGACTGATATAGTGTTATGTTGTTAGTGCGTCAATGTCGGCGAAGACAAGAGCCGATAGATATAATGTTATACATCATCATCATGTACTGTAACAGTTGGCGTTGGCGATCATGTCCTTCCACAATCTTCTATCCACAGTGCATCGTACGAGTTCTGTTGTTGACTGTTTTCCATGCCAATACACCAAGCTATCCAGTATTTTCTCTCTTTGTCGTCCGCGATCTCTCTTTCCTTTTATTTTGCCAGTTGTAATCTAGTATTCCAACTTTCCTCTTCTCATGATGTGCCCAAAAATGTTGATTGCTTCTTTCTGATGTTTTTTAAGAGCTCCCTTTTTGTGTTGGCCTCTTTAAGAACTTTCTCATTGGTCTTTTTTAGCTGTCCGGGGAACTTTCAACATTCTTCTGAGAAATCCCATCTCTGTGGCCTCTAATCGTCTTTTCATTTGTTTGTCTATTGTCCATGATTCGCTTATACAAGGCTTTGAAAATAATCATATAAAATAAACTAAACAATACACACGACCCTGTTCAACTTTACTTGTATTTTGATGCTTCTCAGGGCTGTTTTCGCAGGCGCTGCCCTACAACAATGCAGCTAACACTACAGTTCCCTACCAACATTGGCAACTAAAATATAAAATATACCCTCAAAACATATATATATATATATTTTTTATCTATATACGTTGTTGACTATGATTTTTGTCCCATTCTTGGCAAACATGACCCGCTCAATCACAGTATAATGTTACAATTTCAAGTGTATACGACACGATTACTGGCAGATCTGCGTTAGAGTTAAAAGGGCCTTCGGTCTCTGACCATAATTGAGGTTCCATCCAGGATTCTTTTTCTAACATCCAGTTTAATAGAACTTACATTATGCCACTCAATACAAAGACAAAATTATAGTACATTAGATCTTTGAAATTCTGCTGTACTTTTATTTGTCAACTGTCTTTTGTTCTCATGAAATTATATTATACTATTATATTTATACATAATTATATTATATTATTATATTATTATACTATTATACTCTCAATAGAGGAGAGAAAGAGAGTTCATTGGTGCTATATAGAGCAGTAAGTTCTGATCTATGGAAGTGAATTATAAATAGTAAACAAACAAATGGAAAAACAATTAAATGCCACAGAGATAGGATTTCTCAGAAGAATGTTGAAAGTTCCCTTGACAGCTAAAAAGACCAATAAGGAAATTGTCAAAGAGGCACGGGTCAAAGAGGGAGCTCTTAAAAACATCAGAAAGAAAAAATCAATATTGTTTGGCTATTTCACGAGAAGAGGAAAGTTGTAATACTTGGTTACAACTGTCAAAATACATGGAAAGAGATATCGCGGACGACAAAGAGAGAAGAAACTAGATAGTTTGTTGTCATGGCATGGAAAACAGTCAACAACAGAATTGACACGAGGTACTGTGGATAGAAGATTGTGGAGGGACATGATCGCCTACGCCAACCGGCGCAGGATGAGTGAATAATATTCTGTTTATGTTAAATTATATCGTAATATTATGTTTATGTTAAATTATATCGTAATATTATGTTCATATTAAATTATATCGTAATATTATGTTTATATTAAATTATATCGTAATATTATGTTTATATTAAATTGTATCGTATTATTATGTTTATGTTAAATTATATCGTAATATTATGTTTATGTTAAATTATATCGTAATATTATGTTTATATTAAACTATCAATGGACATTAAAACCCATTTGTGAGCTGTAAAGTTCAATGACCAGTACAGTCCCTTTAAGTTTATGGGGGAGCACTCCAGAGAGTTCCGGTTGAAAAGAAGTCATGCTCTATCTAATATGATATTGTACACATTACAGCTTACTCCATACTGTATCATTGTTTACGTATTTCTAATGATGAGACTGCATTGTCAGCTTTGTCTATTGAGTGAACTCAGAGATTGTTTACTTCTTCATTATCATCTGCATTCTCTCGACGACCACTCCTCTTTATCGTTTGCTTAAATTGTTTATATCATCGTATACGCATGTGAGTAGGTTTACAGCATGCTGTGTGATATCTAAACCTTTCGGCCCAATTCGACTACAGCACGTCGTTTCTTGGGAACCGGGCTGCCTTCCATCTCAGATTCATATTAACTTGTCAGACTGGTGTGACGGGGCTCTTTACTTTTTACTATGTGTCCAATATAAACAGTTATTACAGTTTGTATAGTAAATAAGCAAATTATATGTCCAACCCATTTAATTTGTTGTATCACAGACAGTTTTATGCCAATTATTCTTTGTTCCAGATTTTATCACTTCTTGTTCATTCATTATTCTTCTAAAACATCTCATCTCCCTAGTTAGGATCTTTTATTCTTTTTTGCTGTTAATTTTCATTAATAATGTTACAGATTAATAAGAATCCTGCTTGTTGCAGGAGCTACTGAGTTAAATGCTCTGTGCACACCGTGAGCTGTGCGTTTTATCCGTTTTAATAGTGTTTCAGTATTTCATTTGTTTACGATGAATAATGATATCGTATGACAGGGAACAGATGGCTGTGTTCACTTTCTGTGCTGTTCCGCCTTATGTCTTTTAACGGGTGCCAAGACTGCTATGATGGGGACTACAGCTACCTTTCTTTGTTTGGGAGATGAGATAGTAATTCGGATGATTCCACTGGCACGGGCGGTTGAGCAAATATGGATTTTAATTTGTTTGCAGTGATACCAGGGCCTGCCATAACCATAACCATAACCTTAGTGGATTTTAACATTTCTGGCCTGGCGTAAACAAACAGGTATGAGTCGCCTACCATTTTGTATGACTCACCAACATTTTCTACGAGTCACTAACATTTACTATGAGTCACTAATATTTAGCGGACAGGATGGATAGCTGCGCTCTCGTTGAGGACGGGCAACTAATTGATTGGGTGGACATCATCAATGCCCTCCGATATGTGGGAAGAGCACAGGACTTCGACAAACACAGATCCACGTCACTTCTTCGGATGATGGAAATGGGAGTTAAGATGGGCACAGCCAGAAATGAGAAACTTAGTAGCCGTGTAAGAAGACTTATCAACCAACATAGAACTGGAGTCGTCAGTCCCTGGACACTGCGGGACTTGCTGAGGAGGGGATCTGAGCACCTATGGACATGTTCGGAGTGCAATGATGATGACCCACAAATAACTCAATAACTCACTAACATTTTCTACGAGTCACAGTAACTAACATTTTCTATGAGCCACTAACATTTTCTATGAGCCACTAACATTTTCTATGCGCCACTAACATTTTCTATGAGCCACTAACATTTTCTATGAGCCACTAACATTTTCTATGAGCCACTAACATTTTCTATGAGCCACTAACATTTTCTATGAGCCACTAACATTTTCTATGAGCCACTAACATTTTCTATGAGCCACTAACATTTTCTATGAGCCACTAACATTTTCCAAACGATGAACTGTTGGACGTTTTTAACCCGACCAAGAAATGACTCCAGAGATCAATTGTAAGCGTAAAGAGTTTTCTTTATTGTCCCTTTACAACCTTTACAAGGATGTACCAAGTCCTAACGAATAATGGAGGAAGGGTTTATCTTTTCAAGCCCAAGGTTATTCATTGCACTGCTTGTAGTTTATACATGTCACAATAGTCTATCCCTAAAGCTGTACATGGGGAGTGAAAAAAAGGAAAATCTCGTATATTTAATTTTAATAATGCAAATTTATGCAATTTGTGGACAATAGTAGTAGTAATGGTAGTAGTAACAGTAGTAGTAGTAGTAGTAGTAGTAGTAGTAGTAGTCGTAGTAGTAGTAGAAGCAGCAGCAGTTGTAATGATGATTTTCGCAGTAATGATACGAATACTTTTCTTGGTGATAGTGGAGTGAAATAATAAAGAAACAGTAAGTAAAGAGTAAAGTACCCCCCGTCACGCCAAGTGGCGTATAGGGAAATATGGTGTTAGTGACCCTATATTTTACAGACCTTCAGCACATGATTTTTGGGGTAATGTGGTCGGTATTACGCCCGTGCTGCTTTTACTTTCCCAGAAAAAATCCGGTACCCATTTAAGGCTGGGTGAACCCGGAGCCGTCGGTTGGGATCGAACCCTACCCCTTGTCCGTAGTAATAAAGAAACAGTAACACGATAATATTCAGAGCAATAGCAGCACGTGTAGTTATTATTGAAGGCAGTAAAATACACTGTACTAGTTGTATAGTTAATAAGTGTAGCAGCAACAATATGTATAGTCGTAGTAATAACACAATTTATAATACCAGTTTTAAAAAAAAGGAAAAGAAAACAAACATGGAAGTTCTGAAACAGCTGAAGAGAAAAAAAAAAAAGAACCGCTTAACACAATTTGAGAAAAGACATTTGAAATTTGTTGTACATGTGAAGAGACACAATGTCATACTAAAGGTCATCTTTGAAGTGAAGGTTAAGGTAGACGTGGAAGAGGCAGACCAAGAGTAAAGTGGACTGATAACATCGAAAGGTGGTCAGATAAACCTATGACAAGGTGCACCACCAAGACAAAGGAAAATTGCGCTCAATGGAAGCCAATCTTCGATGTGGAGACGGCACCTAATGAATTCTTCTTTGAAAGTTCCTGTTAACCGGGAGGTAAGTACGAATTACATCCGCTGTAGAATATTTAAAGTTACAAAGACAAGAAAGAGCTAAAAACATGTTTAAGTAAAAGCAGACCGAGAAAGTGTAAAAAAAAATAGATGTACGAAATATTTCAAACTTGGAAATATTTTGGTAGAAGATGGGAAACATGAGAGCACAGAACCGTTTATTATTTCTTCTCTCGATGCTACAAGGTAAATGTGGAAAGAAAGAAGATAAAGAAGACATTTCGCGCTCAGCAAACGTCTATAATAGAAGGAAAAGGTACGTGTTAGCACTCAGAAAAAATGAAAAATAAACAACAACAGAAAAAAAACAAAGAACAATATATTCCGGACTATATATTTTTTTTTGCTTCTTTCTGTTGTTGTTTATTTGTCATTTTTTCTGATTGTTAACACATACCTTTTCCTTCTATGATTCCCTATTATCGCCTCGGAAGTTTCCCTATATTATAGTTTCTATAGCTATATATAGTTTCCCTATATTTATTTATTATTATTTGTCTCCAAACGTCTATAATGCTGGACGTTCTAAAGGAGAGCAGCATTCTGGCTTTATAGCTCGTTTCAAATCACTTGCCCAACTTCAAAACGCTATTGCTCAGAAACCGTTTGTTAAATACTGTTGAAATTGTCCAAATGTTATTAGAATGCAAAAGACCATTTAAATGTATATTTAACAAATATCTTGCAGCTGCAGTTTTCTTAAAGCGGCGAATTTCTTTGATGTTTGTCAAAATTGTAAATTGTGAACCCCTAAATAATAGAAATTACCGTAGTTGCTGGTCTATGATTAATTTTCACTAGGTAAAGGCGTGGCCGTAATGGGGAAATACCAGGAGAATTATTGTCTTCTCAGTTCGAGGACGGACGATAATATCAAGGTATACCTGTATGTCCAATTTTCATAGTTGTGTGGTCCTGAAAAGGACCGTTTGTTGAACTAATTTAAGGTAATATAGGGGCCAACATTGTGGGGGCTATATACTTTCATTCTGAATCAGACGAGTCTAAAAGATTAATAACTGTTTGGGGTTGAACATTCCACAAACCATCATTTTTCCAATATTCCTCTTCCTGTTTTAAGACGTGGTCTTCACCTTTAGCCCAATAATCTTTGTCTATATTTAATAAAGCGAGATTAGCAAGAGTCTTTACATAGCATATTTTGAATGTTGTATTTTCATCTGCCACTTGTCCTTTTAATTTTGCCCAGATTAGTTCTATTGGATTTAAATGAGCATGGTAAGGTGGCAGCCTCAAACTTATATGACCGTGCTCTTGGATAATCTTATCTATTTGAAAAATCTGTGTCCTTTGTTTTTGCTTTACAAGAGATAGTAATTCAGGTTTTAAGTACATGTTATTAAATTGTATGTGCTCCTTTGTGAGCCATATCTTAATAGCATCTTTTGTACTGGATGACGTCGGGACTTTATCTTCAAGTGTAACAATGTTGTGGTACGCTGCATTGTCCATTATTAGGCAAGATGGTCGATCTAGTGATGGGAGAACATAATTTTCAATCCAATGTCTAAATATGTGGCCATTCATCTCAGAGTGATAATCCCGATTGTCTATGGATTTTGAAAGAAAAATGAGCTCTGCATTCTGTATTAGTCCATGTTGTCGACTACCTGCATGAGCAATTATCAAGCGCTGTCCTTTGCTGCTAGGTATTAATCTCTTAATCTTTCCATCTGATGACTGCCATTCCCTTTAGTTAGTGTGGTTAGCATTGATCCATGTTTCATTCAAGTACACAATATCATAACCTTGCTTGCACACCTCTTTTACTTCACGTAAGTACTTGCTTCTCATGACTACTATATGTGGCTTCTCACAGATGATGTTTCGTCCATTGGAATACTTTCTGAATGTAAAGCCTGCAGCTCTCACATTCCTCCATAATGTAGACTTTGATATTTCAATACTGTTGTTCTTTTTCAGCGAAATTTTTAATAATTTTCTTATTGTAACAGTTTCATTCCTACCCAACATTTTGCGAATTTCACTTCTAATAAGTTCACTGTCGAAATTATCCAACATTTTTGCTCTTCCTTGTGATTTTGTATATTTTGAACATTGACGGTCACGTGCTTGAATCCAGCGATTAAATGACCGTTTAGATAAATCCAAAATGTGTCTTGTCCTATTCTCAGGGTTTTCTAAAGAATGAAATAATCTTCCTCGTTTAGCCTCTTTGCAAAAATAGTCATACATTTTTATTGCGATGTTTTGTAAACTGCAGAATTTCATTTCAAGACTCATGATAAATGTTATCGTTCCACGTCAACACCTATGAATGAACGGAAATGGAACACACAATTTCTCAAGTGTCTAATTGTGTCACAAAACCACGGCGAAGCGTGCAAAAACGTCAGTTTCACCGTGTATGGATACTTACTCGCTATTTTTAACTTAAAATACTGTAAACATTAAATTTTGACTACATCAATGGGTCGTTATAAATTTATATAAATCAAATAAGCAACAATAATAACCAAATGTTTTTTTTAAATGAAATTAATTCCCTGTTGGGTTCTAATCATTATAACTTTACATGCAAATTTTGATCAACTTACAACAAGCGGTTAAAAAGATATCGATTTTAAAAGTTGGGCACGAGTTATGAAACAAGCTATAGACTAGAGCGCGATGTTTCTATCTCGACAAATAAATCTTAGTTTGACAGAGCTGATGCAGCCAGTGCTATTCGTATTACTGTCTCAGTACAGAATTAAACGTTATTAAAAAATCATCGGAAAAATGACAACAAACAATTGGTGACTAACTACAAGCCTCACAAACCGTTCAGCCTTCAACATCTCTGGCAAAGAAATAAGTAATCTATAATCTATTTCAAATTGCTTTGCTTATTATGCACAGCGGGGGAAAGAAATAGAATATTGATAGGTGATTTGAAATGCTAAAGAGATCATTGCATCGATAGCTTAAAAAAAAAAACAGGCAAGAGTTTAAAATAAACTATAAAAAATATGCAAATCAGAGGTTGGAATAATGCAAATTGTTATCGAGCAAAGCAATAATTTGTAATTTAATAAAGATAAGAAGGAAGAAAATAAATACCTATCACTATTTGCGAGGTTTAAGTAAAATGATGCTAGTATCCATGCTTTCCATGACCATCTGCACATATGTTGAAGTGCCAGGCCACCTGAACTCCAGGAAAAGATCTACGGACCTCACTTAAGAGAAGGCGAAACGCGAGGTGGAATAGAAAGAGGCGAAATGCGAGGTGGAATAGAAAGAGGCGAAATGCGAGGTGGAATAGAAAGAGGCGAAATGCGAGGTGGAATAGAAAGAGGCGAAATGCGAGGTGGAATAGAAAGAAGCGAAATGCGAGGTGGAATAGAAAGAGGTGAAATGCGAGGTGGAATAGAAAGAGGCGGCGAAATGCGAGGTAGGATCGAAAAAAAAGATGTGCAGCGTTTGGTGAATTAAACCTAATCCTACTGAACAATAGATCAACATTAATTATTTCAACTTCGCGTGGTTTATTCTGTACAAACAATTATCTAAATGGAAACTTGATACCGAGCTTTGAAACAGGAAGGTAATCTGATTATCATAATTCTCATTCCCCCATCCTCAACCCCCTTTGAGCAAGTGTTTCTGCCCCATTAGTTTTTTTTTTTTTTCCCCGCGCTTTAATGAGAAGGGGCAAAGCTAGGTCGTGACTCCCAGGCATCGGTCTTCTGCCGCGTCAGACCCAGAAAAACTCACGAAATGTCCTGACAGAATATGTTGTCAGGTTATACTAGCTGCAAATATTAGATGAGACTTAGTTCACGCGAAACTTCTGATCGAATCTTCTTCTCCTTTCCTTCCTCATTTGCCTTTCAACGTCGAGGGAAGATATAATTTGCGGTCTTTTGCTCTTCTGTTCGCCTCTGCTGCTGTTATGTTTCCTAGTGCTTCTAATATTCCACTTATCCATCTTTCTTTTGGTCGGTCCTAGGGTCTGGTGTTCTCGCAAAGTTTATTGATGGCTCGTTGTGTTGTGTTTTGATATTTCTGCCTTGATCCAAACCCTTTTATCTTTTGTTTCTTTATATGTTAGTGTTATGATGAGTTATTCCTAGCTTTTTTTCTCAGTTCTTCTTTCCGATCTATGTCTCTGGTTGTTTCCCATAATTCGTTTAACACATTTAATCTCAGTAGAGGTTATTTTTTCTTATTGTTCTTGAATATAGGGACCAGGACTGGCATTGGTAGCACAACGTTGGGGTGAAGATTGTATTGTAGAGTGCCCGTTTTGCCTCAATAGTTATTTTCTTGTTAGGCAAAAATGGGGAGAGCTGTCCAATAATTTGAGAAGCTTTGTTTCCTATTTCTGTTGTTTGTGAATTGTCGTTTGTCAAATCGAATTTAGGTGTTCGTGAGTAACCACAAATATCTACGATAACCTTTACCGTTCCAAACTATTGAGTGTGGTCCTCTTCGCGGTCTAAGGGGCTCAAAATGACTTGTTGCCTCTTCAAGTCTCGCTTAAATATTCCACGACGGCCGCCTGCACTGTGACAAAAATTAATATGCCACGGCATGTCTCCAGCACACGTTGAGGCGCGTCGTCTTTTAATATAATATGATGATATTGTTGTATCATGTTGTATGATGAGGATGTGAATCATGGACAATAGGACAACAAACAAGAAATTTACTGGAGTCTGTAGAAATGTAGTTTTACAGAAGAATGATGAGAATACCATGGACTGCTAAGAAGAGTAATGAAAACGTTCTGAAAGAGGCTAATGCAAAAAGAGAGCTAATTTCCAATATTAGGAAGAAACAAACAATCATCATTTTTAGCCATGTAATGATAAGAGAACAACTGGAATATATTGTAACAACTGGGAAAAGTGAGGGACGAAGAGATAGAGGAAAGCAAAGATAAAAAAAAATACCAGATAGCTTAAGAGAATGGCTTGACAAGAAGGTCAACAAAAGAAATGATAAATAACTGTCGAAATCGAAAATTGTGGAGAGACATGATCACCTACACCAGCAGGCCCGGTACTTGATGATGATGATGTGGATAATGTGTCTTGATGGATTCCTCATGTTTTCACACCTTTGAACTGTAGGTGTAATCCCATCGAATGTTTGAAATGTGTGGTCCTATCGGATACTAAAATCCGTTTTGTGAAACACTAATCGCTTTTGATTAACTGATAGCATTACATTTAAGCTTATAAGTGTTGACCAACCCATGTTTCTTCGTTTTGCCGCCAAACTTTCAAATGCGAGTGATTAATGATTGGTCTATGATCACGCTTTATTATTAGACTACCTTTGTTCTGTAACATTGTAAACATTCCACGGCTAGCAAGATACCGTCTTGGCTGTTTCAGTTTATCTAATCTTGCTCAAGACTCCTTAAAGCTGTCATCATCATCATGTGCCATACCGGTTGGCGTAGGCGATTATGTCCTCTCACAATTTTCTGTCCACATGCATCGTTACTGTTGTTGACTGTTTCCCATGCCATGACACTAAGCTATCTAGTATCTTCTCTCTTCATCGTCCGCGATCTCTCTTTCCTTTTATTTTGCCAGTTGTAATCAAGTATTCCAACTTTCCTCTTCTCATGATGTGTCCGAAAAATGTTGCTTGTTTCTTTCTGATGTTTTTATGTGCTCCATTTTTTATTTATTTTTTAATTTTTGGGCCTCTTTGAGAATGTCCTCATTTGCCGTTTTAGCTGTCCAGAGAATCCAATATTCTTCTGAGAAATCTCATCTCTTTGGCCTCCAATTGTCTTTTCATTTTTTTGTCTACTGTCCATGATTCGTTTTCATAGGTCCGAATTGACTCTATATAGCACCGATGAACTCCCTTTCTCACTTCTATTGACATAGACTTGTAGCATAAGCCGCTTTTCATTTTCTGAAATGTTGTTTTGACCAGCTTTTTATTTCTGTGGTGCATCTTTCATCTGATGTGATTATATTGGCCAAGTATTGGACGCGTTGCGCCTGTTTCAGACTTCAAGTCCTGGATGGTTTAAATAGGTCACAAATTGTGTTGGATGTTATACCTCACTCGTTGGCCTAAACAGCTTTTAACTTGGCTTGAGATTTCTGCTGTGTCTTGAACATAGACTTAGGATGCAAAATGTGACTCACGCCCGTAATTTTAGAGGAGAAAACGTACAGCGGAACTGAAACCCTAAAACAAACAGTCGACTTTATAAGACAATCCTGAATTAAAGTCAGAGTAAGTCATGATCACATAAGAAGAAATATGATTTGATGCAAGAAAACTGTCTCAGTTTAACAGAAAACGTAAGAAGTATGTTGTGACACTGTCGAGTTAAGAGTAAAGCTTACAAACGGTGCAATTTGAAAACAATCATAATTTTTTCTTTTTATATAATGCAAAGGAAATGCTCGAGCATTATACGACAGCAACAAAAAATCGAGGGAATAAAGAAGTAGGAGATAGAAATAAGAGAAAATAATTATACAGTTTACAGTAATGACATCGTAGTGAGTAAAAAGCAGTCAGATAGTTTGGAGAGGTATGACCACCTCTCCCTCACCATGCATGGCACTTGATGATGATATCTTTATTTCACAGAGGGCGAGTTCTATTTTTGTTAGTTTCATGAAGAAAATGGACTCTGTCCAAGAAGGAAGTGGAAATCGCATGATTTATTGCCTTATTTCAATGAAGTACTGTAGTCTGACCTCTTTGAGCCTTGTAAAATGTATCTTACAGGGACTGGTGAGCGGGCAAGGACAATTTGGAGAAGGGACGAGAAGATGGAAAGACTGCATCAGATATTTGAGAGACATTAAATTTGGCAGCTCAAAATTAGCAACATTAAAGAGAGAAGATGGGAGGTAAGGACGGGGAGTAAGGAAATAAGCAAGAAAGGAAGGAAAGAAGGCAGGAAGCAAATGGAAGGAAGGAAGGAAGGGAAGGAAGGAAGGAAGGAAGGAAGGAAGGAAGGAAGGAAGGAAGGAAGGAAGGAAGGAAGGAAAATGTGTTTTAATTGATCATCCTAGCTTTTCTTATCTTCTTTAACTATGGGAGTATAGGGAATATTTTAACTGATAACACGACAGTGTATTCAGGGAGAGACATTGTGTCAATCTAGAAGCTTTGTAATCAATGCACAACCATTTGTGTGACGTCCAATAGGAATGTCCTTGCCCGCGATGACTCTATCTTGATTAACTCTATGATTATGTTGTAAAGTTCATTTAAACATCTGGATCGAATGAAGCGTGTCCAACAAAAATAAATCAATATTCCCAATGGATGGTCTGTGCTCTATCAATATGTAATATTTTCACTAGATCCAGAAAACAATTGATGAATTTCCTCCTCCATAATATTCATTATATATATCCTTATTGCGTAAAACTCCTAGAAGCGCAAATGGTAATGTGATTGCGTCATTCTCCAATAACTCACTGGTCTCATTTGTTAAAAGTAGGTTTCTGACTCGCTGAGTAGAGGGAATATATTAAAGTTAGGGGCAGAGCTGCACGTCTGAAATAATTCGATTTGATAATGTGAAGATTAACTTCTTCAAAAAGCTCCTGCTTCTTCTTCTCCTTAGTATAGACTAGCAAAACAGTCAATATATGACTCTACTTTGACTTTATGTAGGACAGCAGTTAAGTTTCGCCACCTCTCTAGGTCAGTTGTCAATTTTCACAGACTGCTCCAAGTCTTTTCTATACTTCTTCATTCATTAGGTACAGGAAGATAAAACATTTTAAAATTCGTAGCTTTAGTTCTGCTTTGTTGTTATATTTTACATGTTGTTGACATTGCTTTTTGCCATTCCTATTCTTTAGTTAGTTCATTTATGTCCAACATTTTCCATCATTTGTTATAATATGTGCGAGATAGCTGCATTATTGAACTCCTAGATTCTTTCCACTCACTTCGATATTCACTAGTATATTGTGTGTGTTTTCTCTTCTCATAATCATAAGTTTAGTATTTTAAATATTTATATCCAAACCATATTCTCGCGCTGTATATATATATATATATATATATATATATATATATATATATATATATATATATATATAGCAGCTCAAATATATGAATATACCATATATGAATGGCTTGGCAGAAGGTCAACAAAAGAAATGATAATGAACTGTCGAGATCGAAAGTTGTGAAGAGACATGATCACCTACGCCAATAAGCCCAGTACTTAATGATGATGATGATGATGATGATATATATATATATATATATATATATATATAGAGAGAGAGAGAGAGATAGAGAGAGAGAGACAGAGTGAGAGAGAGAGAGTCAGAGAGAGAGAGAGAAAGAGAGAGAGAGAGAGCGAGCGCCAATAATGTGATTTTTCACGCTGTTTTCTGCCAGATGGCATCCTTGTTCATTTCTCCCCATAATCCATTGTAAACTATTTATTTATTTTTTTCTTGTTACTGGCTCTCATCTGGTATACAACTGCCCAGTTCCAAATTCTGCCTGCCACCAACGTGTCCATTGGCTGCACCTCTGAATCAGCCCTTTGTTACTTATTTTGGTTTAAAATACCCTCTGTCACTGCCTATACCATTATATTGTTGTTTCTTGTTCCAGCTGAAGGCCTACTTGGCCGAAACGTCATGCGACTTTTGTTTTGTTTCTCACCTACGTAAAGCTGTACCATACTACTTTTTTTCTCTCTTTTTTTTTTTAATTGTCATTACTATACCATTGCACTACTCTCAAAGTTCTAGCTTAATTCGTCTTTGCAGCAATCATGAAAGTTATTTGGTTCATTGGTTCTCTAAATGTTCGCTCAGAATCCCCAAGGACGTGCTATTTACTCATGTGTTAATGCGCATCAGAATGCCATGTTTTCCACAATATTGTTTTACCCGTATTGGCACATGCATCAGGGCGAGTTGTGTCACGTGTTATCTGCACCGGCGATAAACACATGAGCAAAGTAACAAATGTATGAACCTATTGAGGAAATATATCCAGTAACGTTTATATTTAACTCGTGTGTGCACAAAATAGGGCCATAAGATGAAGGTGGGATGGATTGGAGAAAGAGAGCACGTAAGAGGAGAGTTAAAGTTTGAATCTCCGTAGGAGCAGTTTACTGTAAAACATTCATTTATACGACATGCGTTTACCTTTCCCATTCACAAACATGGTTGTATCAAACTGCAAAACAAGAAAACTGTTACTTGAAACATTAATTTGAAACATTAAAGAACACGGGATTGTGACTGAGTTCAAATAAGTTGTGTCACTGTTAAGATATCGTGTCGAGAATAATATAAATACAAACCAATTTAAGGACAAATGTACTAAAAATGAAAATTTTTAACACACGTAAGGAGATAATAATTAATAATAATAATAATAATAATAATATTATATATATACATTGGTGTACAATTGTGGTTGCTATGAAGGAAAATATAGAAGTTAATAACTCCAGAAACATGGTAGACATTAAACTCTACTACATGTGCGGTACTAGTAGATGAAGGAGAATATAGAAGTTAATAACTCCAGAAACATGGTAGACAGTAAACTCTACCACATGTGCGGTACTAGTAGATGAAGGAAAATATAGAAGTTAATAACTCCAGAAACATGGTAGACAGTAAACTCTACTACATGTGCGGTACTATTAGATGAAGGAGAAATAAAAATGGATAAGAAGTAAAATAAAATTAAATGAAATGATAAAATGAAAGGGAAATGTGCGACATTATAAGAGAATACAAATTTAAAATTAAAAAAAATGCTTGGACAGCCGTGGTCCTCACGGTGGCTATATGATTATACAAGACCTGATGCCTCTAGGCATCTATGTTTTTTATAACAATCATCATTTCCAACACCACCATCATCATCATCATTATCATTACAATCATCGCTACCATCATCATCATCATCATCATCATTATCATTACAATCAACGCTACCATCATCATCATTATCATTACAATCATCCCTACCGTCACCATCATTATCATTACAATCATCACTGCCATCATCATCATCTCCACTATCATCATCACTATCAGCAACATCATCACGTCATCATCATTTCCATGATCATCCTCATCGACACCATCATCAACATTCACCAACACGCTTATTTATATCTTCTTTAGGTAAAGAAATGCCACGCAAATATAAATAAATCACGAAAAGCAGATGGTCATAGGAAAGAAATATTATTTAACGTGTAACAAAACGAACTATTTCTTGATGTTTACTATGACGAGAGCCACTATCTATTTTATGCTCTTTCTCTTTTCATTTTAATTTCATCATGAGGCTACACATGGGTCCCTTGTGCATAGTGTCAATCAAAAAGTGATATTTTAGTTCTACTGCAAAAACACTTGCAGCATGTACATGCGAAGATATCTTCAGTCTGCTACCTTCCCCGCCTTCTTAAAGTTTATTATTTTTTGCTGGTGGTTTTAATTTGTGACACCACACCACCAAAAAATGGTTATGATTATGGTTATGGAAGGCCCCGGTATCACTGCAAAGGAAATAAAAACCATACTTGCTCAACCGCCCGTGCCAGTGGAATCATCCGAAGTACTAACTCATCTCTCAAACAAAGAATGATATCTGTAGTCCCCATCATAGCAGTCTCAGCACACGCCAAAAGACATAAGGCGAAAGCGCACAGAAAGTGAACACAACCATCTGTTCTCCATCACACGATATCATCATTCATCGTAAACAATCGGAATATCGAAACACGATCAAAACAGATGAAACACACCGCTCATGGTGTGCACAGAGCACTTAACTCAGTAGCTCCTGCAACAAGACGGACTTGGAATATAAGGAAACTGCAACAAGGAACACTTTTCAGACATAGCCTTTAATGGTTCCTGCCACCTATCCACCATATTGACCGGAAGTTCACGTCCTCCTGAAAATGATGATCGTCAATTTTTTAGAAAAATTGTATAGCGCTTGATGATGCTAGGACATCACTTTTACTCCAAATCCGAACATATGAAACACAGTTAGTCATCGGACTATCCCCGTCGCACATCAAACAACAGACTGTAAGATTTCCTTGCAATGTGAATTTGCCAAATTATGAATGCCTCCTGACTAACATGAACCCTTGGGAGACCACCAAAAATGTGAAACTTCTCGTTTTAAAAATTTGCGTTTGACTGATAGATTTGTGGAAAATTGCTTATAAAATCATAGTTTTTTCCTCAAAGACTGACAAATCGGAAACTTTTTAGTGTGCAATACTCAAGTTTTCGCCACTCATGTTTGCAAATTTTACAGTTTATATTCTTCTAACCAGTTTAATTGTGCATCGCACGGGGCATGTGCATTTCTAAATTCATTTCTGAAATGGACAAATGTATAAAGCAACTAAAATATCAGTGAGCAACATTTGTGCATGATATACAACAAACTGGCATATTTGCCTTTCGACCCAGAGTATCCAACATCAGCAAGTATTCTTGTAATGCAATATTTAATTTTTTTTTTTTTAAATGGGTGGTGTTCTCGTTTTTCTGAAGATAGTAGCATGTAGGCCGAAACGAAATTATTTTGTTTTATTCCGTTTTTGTAAAGTTATCACCATACTTTATAGGAATGTACGTTACACCCCACCACTTGTTCCTTGCTAGCAGTTTTACCACAGCACTGCTATTATTCGCCTGTCAACTGCATAGCTGATAACACCAGACTCCACAAAGGCATTCTGGGTTTCGGAAAAAAGTTTTCTTGGATGCCAGACAGAAATAATAGTCCTAGAATGGAGCAAAATAATAAATTGTAATGTTCTTCAAAAAGGAAGAAATTACGGACTGCAGTAACCAGACATGATTTGTTTGACTCTCTGTACTAGCAAAGTACCAGACAGAATTATATTGCAATGACAGTGGATCAAAATTTAGGAAATCAGAGAGCAGTAATCAATTGGAACAACGACTACAGAGATCATGTAAGATCTTCAGATTCGTAATCAAGAAAACACAGAGGAATTATAGAAATGACTCATCCTAAAGGGAGCTACTGGAATAATATAGTTAGCGAACTGGACAACTAAGGACAAGTGGTCGGATTTGTAGGTCACTAGTTAGTAAACTGGACAACTAAGGACAAGTGGTCGGATTGGTAGGTCACTAGTTAGTAAACTGGACAACTAAGGACAAGTGGTTGGATTGGTAGGTCACTAGTTAGTAAACTGGACAACTAAGGACAAGTGGTCGGATTGGTAGGTCACTAGTTAGTAAACTGAACAGCTAAGGACAAGTGGTCGGATTTGTAGGTCACTAGTTAGTAAACTGGGCAACTAAGGACAAGTGGTCGGATTGGTAGGTCACTAGTTAGTAAACTGAACAACTAAGGACAAGTGGTCGGGTTGGTAGGTCACTAGTTAGTAAACTGGACAACTAAGGACAAGTGGTCGGATTGGTAGGTCGCTAGTTAGTGAACTGGACAACTAAGGACAAGTGGTCGGATTGGTAGGTCACTAGCTAGTAAACTGGACAACTAAGGACACGTGGTCGGATTGGTAAGTCACTAGTTAGTTAACTGGACAACTAAGGACAAGGTTTTGAGACCGTTAATGACTAAATAATTCGTTCCAGCTTAATTTAGTCCCGCTTTTTTGCTGGGAAATTGGGACAACCACGGCATATGCCGTTGATCTTTGAAAAAAACAAACTTTGCCCTAATGGCATTGCCCCCCCCCCCCCCCCCCCCGCTCCCGTTATGGTATTGATGAAATCGTTATAATTTCCCTGTTCTTATATTAATATTAATTCTATTGATATTTTTCTAGACCAGAATTGTGCATCTCAAACGACACTCGAATGGGTACAAGAGGAAGCGAGGAAAACATTTTGTTTTAAAACTATCACAATCCTGGTTAGGCCCTGGTTAAATGAATGCGTATGGCAGTAGTGTACAATACAATTTGTTAATAAAAGCGCTAATTACAGGCGTTAGAGATGGGTGGTGTTTTATATATTGAAATGGGCATCAATATGCCAAGATAGAACGGTACTCGATTTTTAAAACAATTCACCAGTTGGGATAAAGATCCAGAAATTTGGGGCAGCAAACGTACTCTCGTACTTTGACAGCAGATTAACTGCGCTAGCAAAGATCATCATCATCATCATCATCATCATCATCATCACCAAGTATCATGACTGTTGGCTTAAGTGATCATGTCTCTCCACAACTTTCGATCTCGACGGTTATTTACCATTTCTGTTGCTGACCTTCTACCAAGCCATTCTCTTAAGCTGTCTGGTATCTGCTCTCTTTGTTTCCCTCTATCTCTTCAACGTTCAACTTTCCCTGTTTGTCACAATATATTCCAGCTTTTCATTACAATCCCAAAAAATGATGATTGTTTCTTCCTAATATTGGATATCAGCTCTCTCTTTGCTTTGGCCTCTTTCATAACGTTTTTATTTGCGAAGATATGAATATAAGAAGAGATAGTTAGAAGATCCTTTGATAATGCAGATATATACGTTTTAAAATAATTTAAAGAAAGTGTCAATGTGTCAGATAGGTCAAACTAGGGACAAATGAGAGCTGCGATCGTTCAGCGTTTTCAAGAGGAATGGAAAAGGCGACAATGAGACTATCATTATGTCATATCATATTTGATTGAAACAAATCGTAATTTTTTAGTTCATGCAAAAATAGAAAGTATCGACTGCTCAGGAAGTGCAGGGACTGGGAGATCACACAGCTATAGCAGACCGGGCACGGGTTGTGTGCTCACAAGAAATCCATCGAAGTTCACACGGACTTTCTTTTACTAGCCTCGAGAAGATGGAGAAAATAGGAGGGAGGGGAGAAAGGGTTTGAAAGTGAGGCAGATCGAGAACAATCCTGAGGAGAACATGAAAACAGCAGAAATAACACGAGCCAGATTTGGTCAACCTATAAATGATAGCCACGAATTGTATCGTTAGTTCGTTGGCGTTCACCCAATGACTAAAAGATACACCTCTTCGTTATCCGCCCTTAAAAAGACGTTAAAATGGGTGTGTCTACATCGTGTTGTGGTTTACAATAAAACTGTGATATTTCCGCCTTTCGGCCCAACACATCCGACTTCAGCACATTTTTGAGTACAGGGTTGTCTTCCCTCCTCGATCCCTACAGACTAGACAGGCACCACTGAGAGGTTGAGCAGGGTCTGGATGGTTCTGGTTCAGGAATCCTGGCGCAAGACATCAGCTGTGTCAAGTAAACGGACTTTGTTGTTTCCCTGCAAGGCTACACATAGCATGACAGACACTGAGGTACTTCTACTTATCGTGGCCATGAAAAAGTAGGACCTCTGCGTATTACATTGTAAGTAAGTACTGCACAAACCAAACCCATTTTTGAAGTTAAAATAACACTTGGTTATATGGTTATGGCAGGCCCCGATATCACTGCAAGCGAATTTAAATCCATAATTGCTCAACCGCCCGTGCCAGTGGAATCATCCGAATTACTAACTCATCTCCCAAACAAAGAAAGGTAGCTGTAGTCCCCATCATAGCAGTCTCAGAACTCGCCAAAAAGACATAAGGCGAAACCGCACAGAAAGTGAACACAGCCAACTTTTCCCTGCCATACGATATCATCATTCATCGTAAACAATTGGGATATCGAAACATAATCAAAACGGATGAAACACACAGCTCACGGTGTGCACAAAGTAACACTTTTACGATATAACATTGCAGCAAAAAAGGCAACCCCGAAGCACGGGCTATATTCCTTAATTTTGTCACATTATGAGATAAGCTTTCTTATGTTTATACATTTCAAAAAATATAATTCAGTTCGCGACACCTGTTGGCCAAAAAACGACTCTTAGTCACGACGATGCCATTGACTCTTCTGAAGTCAGCTCATAGTGTAAATCTTTTATTATACATTTTTATTTGCTCTTTTCCAATATTGCCGGTTTGCCTGTAGCTGCGCATAACCGACAAATTCCCAATTTCTATAAAATTAAAAGCTATATATGTGTAGAAAAAGTAATATATACATATATATGTATGTGTGTATAATATGTTGTAAATAAATTAAATAAACAATCAATGTCAATGTACTAGAGTACACCATTTGGAGATGAAGGGGTAGAGACTCGGTGTTTTTTCTCGCTCTTATTACTTTTCCCAACTCACTAGCGGGGCACCCAATCATTTCTCCTGTCATTACTTATCCCAACTTAGCGAGCGGGGCGCGCCCATTCCTTTCTCGCTGTCATTACTTTTCTCATCTTACCGAGCTGGGCACACAATCCTTTCTCGCTGTCATTACTTTTCTCATCTTATCGAGCTGGGCGCCCATTCCTTTCTCGCTGTCATTACTCTTCTCATCTTATCGAGCTGGGCACCCAATCCTTTCTCCTGTCATTACTCTTACCAATTTAGCGAGCTGGGCCCCCAATCCTTTCTCGTTGTCAATACTTTTCCCAACTTAGAGAGCGGGGCATGCATGCCTTTCTCCTATTATTGTTTTTCCCAACTTGCTTGACTTGAGAGTGTTCCCAGATAAAAATACTGACGTAAGATTGCAATGAGAAAAAAAAATATAGCTTTTACTGCATGCTGTGTTTAATTGGCAATTGCCGTCTGTTATAACCTAGAGAAATCTAAGGTTGAATGAAATAAAAGGTAAAATTCCCAAGGCATCAGCATTAAATTTCGTTTCAAAACCGACGTTGACTTTAACTCTATGCCAACTCGTTACCAAATGTTAAATGCTTTAAAGAATGTATGGCACAATATCAATAAGACAGAAAAATTAAACTACTTAGCACATGCATCTTTGATAACAATATGTGGTTGCGAATCATTGACAATCTCGCAAACAATAATAAAAATATTAGTTCATTCGAAATAAAAATGCTACAGAAAATTCCTTTGGATACCTTGAATGATGAAGACACGAGACCTAAACGTTGAAGGGAACTTGCTTATAAGCATCTACCACAAGAAATGGAAACACCACGACTACCTTAAATAACAAGGGAGCCGCGATAGCTCAGTGGTTAATGAACTGGACTACAAAGGACAAGAGGTAGGGTTCGATCGCAACCGACGGCTTCCGGGTTCACCCAGCCTTTAATGGGTACCGGATTTTTTTTCTGGGAAAGTAAAGCGGCACGGGCGTAATACCGACCATATTACCCCAAAAATCATGTGCTGAAGGTCTGTAAAATGTATGGTCACTAACACCATATTCCCTATACGCCACTTGGCGTGACGGGGGCACTTGACTTGTTGTACTTTTACCTTAAATAACAGCGGGTTGGAAAGAGCAATAATTGAAGGCAACGTTCCAGGAAGATGAGACATCGGTCACAGCTGATTTTCTCATCTCAAATTGACATTTAGTTCTATTCATGAAAATTTAGCAGAAATCTTGAGGCTCTCCCCTCATTCTTAAAATTGATACTTTGATGGAAGTGGTTTCAGTTTGTGACACCATATGCAAAAACGTAGAATGTTTAGCTACAGTAAATATATACTTGTGAAAGATATGTTAGTAGTTTATGTTGCTAAAAAATTTGTTGAAATAAAAATCCTAAGTCTCACACGTCGTGGCGACGGCATTGAAAGCGGCCTTTATGCCACTGGTTCTATCGTGTGCCCCTCGACATACACCAGCAATGGTACTATGTTTCGTAGAGATTTTGAATGTTACTTATACAAATATAAAAGACTGACAAATTTGAGAGTTACAGCGGATGCGATTTTTTATATTTTTTATCATAAACAATTTTTTTTAATTTTAAGATCTAACTTGTTCACTTCGAATATGTAATAAAAGATGTTTGGGTATTTTATCTTATAGGAAAAACATAAATTAGCAAATCAACAAAATTATCAATGTAAACAACTTAGAGGCATACAAAGAAAAAGAAGGTGGTTTCAAGATATTAACGGATCTTGAACTTGATAGAAAAATAAATGGAAGAACAGATTTAAACAGAGATTGTTTCAGACAAGCTGTGGTGAGTGTTACGTTCGGTAAAGTACCCGCCGCCCGATGATATGGCCTTAACAATAGGTTCATACCGGACAATGTAAAAATGAAACACTTCACCTAATTGACCATATTTATTTTATAACGTTCATTTATTTGATTTATCCATTTCAAACCTCTAGAACAGGTCCCAACTTCCATTTTTTTTTTTTTTATGAGAGAATATCTACAATTCTGGTACTAAGTTAACAAGAACAGAAATAAGTCTACCAACATTAAACTTGGATACGTCACTTCCGCCTTGTCTGCCCAGATGGAGATTTACGACACTGTCATATAGAGTATCCCCAGACCGGATGTACGTTTATTTGCGGCAGCAACTACTACCAACATGGCCAGCATCATTCCCCGCAACACTGACTACCAGTTCAGGCAGAGAATTTCAACGCTCGCATTTCCCCATTGGAAAAATATACACAACCACCATCCAGCCTCGGGTGATTTCTCCCGCAGTGAGGCAGCAAAATCTGCTTCCAAAAATCAATGTTTGAAGTATTAATGGCACGAACCAGCTCAATATTGGCCTAGCCGGCATGTGGAAAGATTGGAGAAAGAACTCTGACAGCGCTGAATGCGAGTTTCCATATTTTTCATATTTTAACGCAACGTTTGTGGTTAAATCTGGCACAATTCTGTGTGATTCTGTGAAAATCTGGGCAAAATAATAAGATTGGTGTTTATTTCCGCTTGAAGGCGATGTCTTACTTCGGCTAAGTTATTGTATGTAGAGAAACAAGTGGAGACAAATTGTTGATTGTCGGGACTGTGAGACGGGTGCAGTGAATGAACTGAAAGTATCAGCGGAGCATACAATACTGCCGGCGTCGGGATCATTGAACCAGAACTGATCAAGACCTTATTTCAGTCCGTGTGTAGTGGGGAATTGTGGCAGGGTGGACATATACTAATCAATCTGGGCAAGCGAGTAGATATCGATAAGATGAAGCAAATATGGTATTACAGGAAAGCGTGCTGAGGTCGGATGCTCTGGGCCGAAAGTCAAATATACTAGCATGCACAACTGTTTATCACTGATATTTTAGCTGTTTGTCAAGTTTGTCCCTTTCCTTCTTCTTCATATTTCCTTCCTCAATTGCCTTTCAGCGTCGAGGGAAGATATAATTTGCGGTCTTTTGCCCTTCTGTTCGCCTCTGCCGCTGCTACATTTCCTAGTGCTTGTAATATTCCATCGATCCATCTTTTTCGTGGTTGGCCCTTGGGTCTGATATACTCGCAACGTTTATTGAGGGCTCGTTGTGTTGTGTTTTGTTCTTTCTGCCTTGTGGCGTGTCAAACCATTTTATCTGTTGTTTCTTTATATATTTTATGGCGGTGGCTTTTCATAGCTTTTTTCTCAGTTCTTCATTTCTGATTTTATCTCTCAGACTGTTTCCTGTCATTCGTCTGACACATTTAATCTCAGTAGAAGTTATTTTTCTCATTGTTCCTGCATCTAGGGTCCAGGTCTGGCATTGGTAGCACAACATTGGGATGAAGATTGTATTGTATAGTGCTCGTTTTGCCTCCAGAGTTATTTCCTTGTTGGACAATAGTGGTGATAGCTGTCCAATGTTATGACAATCTTTGTTGTATCTTGATTCTATCTCTGCTGTTTGTGAATTATCGTTTGTCATTAAACTTGTCCCTTTCCAGAAATTGTAAAAGTGCATATGCCTGGTCTGACGCACACTACTGGTTAGTAGAAGATGTATTTAAACTTTGAAAACATGTGTGATCAAAAGTTGAATATTGCACACCACAAAGTTTCAAATTTGTCAATCTTTGGGGACAAAATTATCATATAAGTAATTTTCTACTAAATTATCCGTCAAGTGCAAATTTATAAAACAAGAAGTTTCACATTTTTGGGTTTTTTGTTTGTTCATCATTATTGCACACCTGACGATTCCATAGGTGCTCAGATATTCTCCTCGAAAACCCCGCTGAGAATCCTAGCTCACGTGCACGAGCTCCGTAGCACGGCGTGTGATTCACGGTGTGAGTAGGTTTTTGTTGACAATTTTGCTAGGGCAGCGGCCGTATTGATGGCCTACCTTTTCGATTTTAACTACCAAGAGACATTTAACGTGCGGTAGTGCACACGTATGTACAAAAGAGGTGAGATGCAGAATGGCTCAGGCAAAAGCAGCTTTCCAAAAAATGAGGAAGATACTATTCATACAATACATTTTTGACAATAGAAGCAAGAAAAATGAATTCTTAAAATGTTATATGTCTTAACATATGGATGCGAATCATGGACAATAGGACAACAGACAAGAAAATCACTGGAGTCTATAGAAATGGGGTTTTACAGAAGAATGTTGAGAGTACCATGGACGACTAAGAAGAGTAATGAAGTTGTTCTGAGAGAGGTCAAAGCAAAAAGAGAGCTAATCTCCAATATTAGGAAGAGACAATCATCATTTTTTGGCCATGTAATGAGAAGAGAACAACTGGAATATATTGTAACAACTGAAAAAATTGAGGGACGAAGAGATAGAGGGAAGCAAAGAGAAAAAATAACAGACAGCTTAAGAGAATGGCTTGGCAGAAGGTCAACAACAGAAATGATAAATAGCTGCCGAGATCGAAAATTGTGGAGAGACATGATCACCTACGCCAGTGGGCACGGTACTTGATGATGATGAGTGCACACGTGACATCCTATTTATTGCAGTTATCTCCGAGTCGACCAGACATCGGATCTCACTAACCAAGAGATCAGGGGAGGTAACGTCATAAAGAAACTACGGATTAAAGTAGTATATCCGGTATGAAAATGATACCACCCCCCTGATCTCACCATCCCTGAAGCAAATTAAAACCCCCAGCCCCCTCGAGTTTGGGGTGTCCCTCAAATCTACCTTTTTTAGATCGTTTTGATATCGGACGGTGTCCAGAAACCCTACCGGGACCCCTTAAGTTTTTGGGTTACCCAAACTCGAGGGGGCTGGGGGGTTTTAATTTGCTTCAGGGATGGTGAGCTCAGGGGGGTAGTATCATTTTCATACCGGATATACTACTCAGGAAAAAACAGTTAGAGAGTGTAGCTCTATAGATAGATATATATATATATGATATGGCGCCAGGCAAAAATCATTGTGCGTGGCTAGTGTGGGGATCTACTACAACCTGTGGGAGGACGTGCAGGGGTTCGTACTGCTGGATTCATAATGATAGATTGCGAAAAGGTGGTGGAACAACACCATGTATTGGCTGCGGCGTGGGCGTCTCAAACAAGTTTAGTCGCTGTGTAAGATGTGGGTACCATAACGCACACACCAGAGAAAGCAAGGCACGTGCAAGAGCCTTTCACAAGGAGTTTACACGCCTAGCGCGGATCGAAATTTCCTATTAGAGAAATGAGGGCTAGTGTATATAGAGTTGCAACATGCCTGAACTCAAATCTTTGGAACAGCTGTCGCTCGAGAAGGTGATTTCTTGCTGCTGCACACGGAACCCAAAGCTCGGAGACGTGAGGCTACTACCCAAGGTCTTTCATGAAGTGGTTTGGAAGGGCGCGCACCGGCGACGCTATGTCAGGGTCCTAAACGATCTTGAACAGATTGCCACGATCCTAGACGTTATCGGGTTGGCCCCTGCGGATGGTCAGCGTGCATCACACGCCAATATTTTAGAGTGGTCGACCCTTGCGGATGGTCAGCGTCTATCACACGCCGAAATTTTAGAGTGGGGTAGGCCTATGGGCTTAATTAAGGGTTATGAAGCATGGAGGTGGAAAGAGGAACACAGGCTAAATTTATACGATGTCCTATGGGATCTCAAGTCAATCAGCAGGATCACCAGCGAATTGGGGTATGGGCAACTAACACCAGTTGAATTTTTAGAGTGGGGTAGGAAATGTGGTTTACCGCGAGAGATGATACGAGGCAACTCCCAGCGGTAAACATCGACATCTAATTTCGGGAACTCCCGATGTCCTGCGGACGGCAGGCGCGATAATTAGCCTCGCGCAGCGAAAGCAAATGATCAACACATGACAGTCATACGCTCCATCACATGATCCATGTAAAAATAGAAAATTATGTAACGTGACAGGGGTTTAAAAGGAAAACCGTGAGCGAAAAATCGTTTGTGACAACCGTGACACTCTCGTCCCGGTTGTTCTGTTTTGTCGCATTTTTTCGAGCTGAAAATTGTTATCACAGTTGACAAAAGATGAGCAGCCGAGGATATGCATGTGACTGTTAAGTGGCTCACTTAACGGGGGAATTCAGTTAATCTGCGGAAAAGCCGCCCGAAACATAGCACTTTTGACTTCCTTGATAATATCTTTGGAGGAGGCGGCTTTAATTAGAGTGCACTGATTTACTGTGATGGAGCGCTTGGTACTTTAGGTGCGTCCTCCGGACGGGTAAAAGCCTCGCACAGCGAAGGTGTATACGGGGGAGGAAGACATTCAGAGGCGTCTCCACATGCACAAGTTATTTTTGCGGCGCACCGCAACGATATTTGTCGAATTCTGCAATTACTTCCTCTTTCCCTCTCTCCATCCATTCTTTTTTTGCTGCGTCATCCAGCTCTCGGGTTTTAGACCGAATCTCTTCCTTCATAGCCCGATACTTATCAAATTCTGTAAGAACCATTTTAAATTCCACATCGGAGATACTCCCGTCTTCTAGGGCTGTGGATACGATGCCGGTGATTGTGTTTAGTTTGCTTTCAGCCAGAACACGAATCTCATCGTGCTTCTTAGCCTTCAGATTCAGCTGGCGAGCTACCAGCTTACTGACTGCCCCGAAGGTGCCACAAGCTAGGGCCCCAATCTCTAGTCCTAGAGCTACAGGAGCCATGATAACGGTTGAAAGAAGCGCAATACCGCCAACGCCCATCCCAGCTGTGACTGTAAACAGTGCCGTATCAATACCGTCTAGACTATTAGCACCGCGCCGATATTTCTTGTATAGGGACGTCCGTTTATCTCTCTCGTCCTCCAAACATTTTCGCAGGCGGACAACCTCTTGAATGCGGTAGGACTGGTCGACAGGCCGATCAACTGACGCGTCTAGTGTGGGATACATAGACAGGCAGAACAGGTATATAAAGCTTTATGCAGAACTTTTTATCTGTTTAATTAGGTGCTCAATAACGCGATCACTTACCGGGGACAGGCTAAAAAGTAGCCGTTTAAAGTAAAACGACAATCCACTGAATATAAATTCAAGGGATATTTTTTCAAACACCGCGTTTGCTTCCAAATCGCTAACATTCGTTGAGAGGTCTGCCTTCCTCTCCCCAATTTTTATAACCAAACCCGTCATTTCGGGGCGTTTCCACTTGATTGACACCCCAGGCAAAATCTCGATCGGGGCGCTGGGGAGCATACGGCCCGTCTCAATTTCTAGATATATCACGGACCCCTTTGGGGGTTTTCTTAAGATTTCTAGGTCTCTTGGAACCGTTGTTTGAGCCTGTAACTTCGCAACGTTAACTCCCTTCGGACCCAGGTAGTAAGAATTAACGTGCCCATTGAGGGTCATCGGCTCTGCGCCGGACGGGCGATAGCCGACAAACATGCTGCCAGCGTTCATTAGCCATACCACTTTTGTAATACCACCCTCGGCCGGACTTTGCAAATCTATATAGCGCATGGCTAGGTCCAGCCTGAGCTCCCAATTGGGTTCAAAACCACTTGTATGACTTTCTATGGCGGCCCGCCGATAAAGGCCTCCTTTGGCTAACTCCATCCCATAAATCACCCCCGCGCCCCCCGGATCATCGAATCCTCGAACATCTCCGAGGTTGGCGAAGCAATTCCTCGTGGCCCAGACCTTAGGTCTGTGCTCATTGCTTGAACCTTGCAAGAACTTGTCTACTGGCATAGTAGTAATACTGGCATATTCGATATTATAAACTAATATATTTGTTGAATTGACCCGAACTACCACAGTTTCTCAATGAGGAGAGTTGCCTTTATATTAAGGACCTTTAGATTATTACTGATGGGTGGTCGCACAGATGATATCGATAATTGTAAAGACGAGGGTTGTGACATCACACACACTCCCGAGGTGTTGAAATGGATGTAGTCTGTTATCGTATGTTGTAACACTAACGCAGGGGGAGGGCCTATATGCAGCGAGAGGTCAATCGACTCGCGGATACTCCCATTGCGCAGTCCTACCAACTGAATCTTATAGACCCCAGGCGCTCTTATGGAAAGGATTGCTTTTCTGTCGCCTTCGTTACGCGGATCCTGTGTAAGCTGAGGGTTCCCAATCGGGGTGATCGATAAGGTCCTAGATAACGTCCATTGCAAGGAAATCTCATATATATCGTAGCGTTGCCCCAAGGCTCTCACGAGCTCATCTTTTATGGTGTCCTCAACATATGCCTTAGTGGCCGCGTCTTGGGGTGCTTCGGGGTCGGCGAGCTCGGATATTTTGTGATGACCCCACTTAATGTCGTGGGTTGGTGCTTTTGATCCATCCAGCTGTAGGACTTTAGCGTTTAATATATCCATTGTGGATATAACGAGGGCGTCAACGTATTTTTTGGTTGCCGCGCTTTGATCTGTTTGTGGATCAGCAAGACCCGCAATTTCGTTGCCACCCATATGGAGAGCACCGCTCATACTTCCTCCGGATAGAGGCAGGACATCACGTGCGTCAACATACTCTTTAGTAGCCGCATCGCTAGCCTCTAAAGGGTTCCCTACGGCTTTCAGCTGGAAGCCCCCCAATGATAGGTCACCAAGCATAGTATCGCCAGCCCTATGTACGAGGCCGACTGGGCTGCCCCACGAGGCCGCCGCCGCTCCACAGCCGGTGCTATGTCCCATATAAAACTTATCCACAGGCATCACACTCTCTGTTTAGCTATGTGTAAGATCACATTTTTAAAAGCATTTCCAGCTGCGAGTTCACACAGCACTCGAAGACATAGGTGGCCGCAGATAACCTCTTCGGGTCTCTGCAGTTGGAACGTCTGTGTCTGTATAGGAAGACCCTCGCTGCGCGAAGCTTTTACCCGTCCGGAGGACAGATATTCCACGAGTTCCTTGGGGGGATCCAACCCAAAACTATCGAAATAACAAATCGTACGGCCATCTTTGTAATACGCCACCCAGTGGGTGCCCCCACCACTGCTGGAGTCGAGATTAACTATGCCGCATTCTTTCTGAGAAATCTTGTTAGGCAGGGTGTTTCGCGAAAACACGCCACGAAAGTGGGGGATGGTACGGCCGGCCTTTTCAATATCAAAATTGCTCAGGGGTTCTACTTTTTTTGGGGCGCCAAGTAGAGCCCTGACCCCTTACATTTAGGGCACATGCCGCGCCCCGTGCTCGCCGATGGGGCCAGAAACAACCCCGCACCAGCAAGCTGTTTCTCAACCTCACGATTGTGGCGTTCGGCCTCAGCCTGGGCTCGAGCACTCGCTTTTTTATCGTCGACTGCTTTCGCGATAGCCGCACTACCTCCTGCTAGCGACCCCGCTGCAGCGAGCCCGCCTAATATTAAGGGCAAAAACGGGAGAAACCCACCCGTTTTTTGAGCCGCTAGCTGTGTTTTGGAAATAACGAGCTCGGCCCCAGCACTGGCGGCGCGTTTCTTCTCAAGGTGAGCTATTTGGCGCTTAGTGAGCCCCAGGGTATCGTCGCCATGAAGCTGCTCAACCGTCAGCCGAATAGTAACGCCTACCCCATCATGGGCGGCTTTTGCCAATGATTCTTTCTGCCCCTGCGTAAGTGTTAACCCAAAAGGAGTATACTTCATTTTCCTATACTGTATATTGATGGAGATTTTTGTTTAATACAATTTGCTAAATTTCGTGCCGTCAGACTCTAGCGTCAGCAGCCGGTCGCTTATGAGCACTGCGTAGGCCATGGTTCCAGCTGGCACGTTAGAAGCAAAAGTCGCCCTGACCTGTACGGTTTGGACGGCCGTTTTCAACCGCTCCGACTGTCTGCGGACATCGATGACGTGGATTGGGTATAATTCTACAAATTCGAGCGGAGTCACCTGGTTTGAGGACACGCTTCCCTCAATACCATAGTATTCTGCCTTAAAGTCACATAACCTCTTGTAAGCCCTGGAAATCTTTCGCTGTACAAAGTCCATTTTTTCCTCGGAGTCAGGATACTGATCGGTATTTAACCTCACATGAATGTCAGTTAAATTTACATGGTCAAAGCAAGCCGGATTGCTGGTCTGGCTATCGCGGTTGGTTTGGAAAGCCACCAAAAGCCATCGTGGTTTTTCAGTGCCCGACGTAATGGAGAGAGTCCAGGTAAACGAACTGGCTTCCGGCACGGCAAAGCTTTCGCATTGAAGAGCTCGAAAAGATATCGGCACTTTAACTTTCTTGGCTATCTGCTCTACTAATTCTGTCTTGGCAGCCAAAGAAGGCATGACGTGCGGTATTACCCAGGCAAGCTTAGTTAGCGTGACTTTCCCTCTAGGCGCCGCAGCATCGCGAAATATGCCTTTGGTATCTGATTCACGAGATAATATCAACGAATGTTTACAACCATAAACCACCTTGCGGTAGTCCTCGCAAAAACCGAACAGGTGGCTTAACGGGACGCAGAACGAAAACGTCCCGCTTGGATTCGGCTTGACCACTACTAGCTGCCGTCGGGCCTCCCACCCAGTATTAGCTGATTCAGCCGCCGCTGAGGTATCTTTTTGCCAGCACATGTTAAGACCCTCGGCCTTTGAAAAATCATCTCCATATGTCAACAGGCCCTTAATTGTTGTGGCTTGGCCAGGGTTGAGAACATTCTCAATATCTTGATCATTGAGCCGGTACCTTAGCCGCGAGAACATGTACATAACGGCGTTATTTACGAGCGAAGAAAGTGTTGTAGGTGTGTAGTCGACTTCTGTGCCGGATGCTAGCCTCCCTTCAACATTGAGAAAACTTTTAGACGGGTGTGTGTAAACGTCTTGGAAGTTTACTTCGATTGCTATATCCTGATTGTTGTTTATTGTGGCGGGGTTTTGTGGGTGATACTCCTTGTAGACGTACGACTCGATGCTCTCGTCAACAAGCGTCTGCTCTACAAGAGTCAACATTTCATCGGTAATTTCTTGTGTATCCGCCATAGAAAATTTACTTCAGATATAGAAACAATTCTATTTTCTAATAAAGAATTTTCCTAAAACCCGAGCCTGCTATCCGACTGTTGATATTTTGACGTGCCGCTTCAGTCGTGGGGGCCGCAAGCCCATGCAGAATCTCTAAGGTTTTTTCAGAGATAACTCTCTCCGGCCCTGTAGCGGCTCGCGTGGACGAGCGTGCTTTGCTGCGAACTATGTCAGCGATTTGCTTAATTGAGGCTGCGGTTGTAGCGCCGGCCTTAGCAACTTTACCGGCCACGTCCGCTACATTTGCTATAGCGCCTTTGTTTGCCACAACGAATTTACCGACACCCCCAATGGCCCGCACCACGGGTTGTATCCAGTCCGACAGGCCTTTTCCGATTACATAGCGCTGTCTTTTCATCCGCCGGTTTCCCTCTGCCACGTTCCGCGAAATTATCAACATGGTAGCTTAGAAGATTTTCTATAATGTCAGTCAAAATGTTTAATGTAAGAATTTTACTTCAAATCTGCCGAAGATGTAATCTAGCTGTAATTCGTTCCCCTCGGAGATTCAATTGAGAGCCATTCTGATCCGTTAGCCACAAGCGTATTCTTTGAATACTGCCACGCTGGCTTACCGGCAAATAAACCAAATTGTGTGGAGTCTCAATGATCTTAAATCCAGGTTGTACGCCTGGGTAGAAGCTGTACAGAACGGGGTGGTTGGTGCCATTCAGGTAAGAACCACCGACTAGATCGCAGTTTACAAGTATGCTACTAAGTGTTGAAATGTCTACTGGTTTGTCCCCTGTGTGGAATCCAGTAGTGGATAGCACCCTCGGCTCGAATCCGAGAGTCGACGCAATGGTAGATTTGCTCATGTCAACTCTGTAGCTAGGGTTCGTAATCTCGATGTTGGCACGTAATGTCGCCCTGTTTGCTCCTACAACTATGTTATGTGCCTGCGTCTCAGAATTCCAATCACCGCTGCCCTTCAGCTGGCATTGAATCTCATCGTTGATTTGAGCGAGTTCGTAGCTTCCTTCTGGTAATGAAATTGTCTTCCAGGTAACCCCTGCGTCTGGGCTGTAGACGAAAGTATTATTACTTTCTGTAATGTTGGGGACAGCGTTATATGTCTCCAAATTGACTAGAGCTAATTCGTACTTATTGTTGGGTTCGAGGTAAAAGGGCGGAGAGAAGGTGGTTGTCCAGTCGGTGCTGTTTGACGAAAATACGAAAGAGTTACCCTCTTTAGAGCGAAGATGGCTTTCAATCTTCTGTAACTGAAACTCCATTTGGGGTATGCACTTATAGGAGGCTTCTGTTCAATTCGAGAATCAAAGCCTTAGGAGCCGCGCCACTGCGAAGGAGCTCGTCTAAAATAGCCGAAATTTCATTATCAAGGCCCGTATTACCTGCACGCTTCGAGGCAGCTAATAGCTGTAGCCTTTCAACGAGCGCCTCTGGGTCCTTATAATATTGTAAAGCCCCACCTTCGCTGCGCGAGGACCTTATCAGCTGGTGTTTTTTGCTCTTTCGCCCATGGAGAGGCAAGCCCGCAAGTTCAGCCAGCCGCTGGAAAGTTTTGACAGCCTCGGGGGTATATTGCATCGTTTTTAAAAAGCGTTTTGTGAGGAGAGTGTAAAGCGAATCATCTGCCGGGGCTTCGAACACAAGATTGTCACCATTGTCGAACGCCCGCAGTTTCCCCGCCTGCAAAGCTTGCGGGTCGATTGTGAGGGATCCAAACCGGTTTCCCTTTAGTTTCAACCCACTACCTGTAGCGTCCTCCGGACGGGTAAAAGCCTCGCGCAGCGAAGTAGCCCCACTAGATCGGACGAGCCTGTAACCCTGTGTTAGTAGGCGAAGACGTTCACTATATTGTTTTAGAGCGTCCTTTTCCATCGTTAATTGCTGCTTTCTTTCTTCTGTGGTGGCTTTACGCTTTTTTTCCGCTCCCAGTACATATCGGTTGATGCGATTGACCTCATTGAGGGTGTTGGTGATTACTTGTGTGTCGCTGAGGTTGAGTTCGCTGGGGGGCTTAAATCCGTGGCGCCTTATCACTTCAATATCCAACCCTTGGTCGGGACTAATATATAGCGTGGGGGCATCTTCTACCGGCAGAGGCATGTCTTGACGTGCCGTCGGTGTCCTCCGTCTTGACGTGCCGTCGGTGTCCTCCGGACGGGTAAAAGCCTCGCGCAGCGAAGGTGCTGGCAAGCGCTCTATTGCGGCTGTGACTTTTCCTATCTCCGCTGCTTGGTGTGAGGTGATTGGTTTGAAAAGTTTGGCTGCCTCTTCCTGCAGAGACGACTCCCCTAGTGTTTCTGTTTGAAGGCGTTGCCGAGCCTGGTCCCTGAGTGCTAGGTAGTTCCGGACGAGGGCTGTACGATCGCGCATGTCGGTTACTTTGCGCCACATCCTTACTTCAAATAGATGTCATCCCTACTTTAAATAGATGACTTCGGTATGTAGAATCGATCAAATCCACATCGATACCGACCATCATAGGCCCGGCTGGTCAGATCAATACAACAGAACCCGTACGGCTCGCGCGTGCACGCACTGAAGAAGTTTCGAAATTCTTCGAAAGGCATGTCACCACACACATAGGTGTCATGTATGGCGCGCAAGTTTTTCGTGTCTTGATTAAATATGATAAGCATGTTACAATTATCTCGAATCGTTTGTTTGGGAATCCTGAAATAATTCTGCGTTAGATAGAATGAGTCCGCGCCACCGTGACGGCCTTGGCTGAAGTATTTCTCGATGGGGGTTTGTTTTTCCAACATAACGTCATCAAATACCATAATGCTACGTTCGTTTTTGTTCAGACTCTCTACTGGGATGATATCATCTGATATGCTGTGAAACGAGGCTACCTCTTTCCCAGTGACTGCTTTAATGGCATCCGCCCAGTCCTGCAGCCACTGGTATTTCTCTTGTCTAAGGGATTTTGAGTATATATGCAGTCTATTGTATTTAAGGAAATCCTTTCTTAGGAGGAGATTGAGCATCAGGTTTGTTTTACCACATCCGGACGGGCCGCAAATTACACAACGGATGCTACTAGGAAGCAGCCAATGGTGTTTGTGCTCGTGTGGATTCGATTCATCAAGATCTAAATTTAAGATTTCCATACTTCTATATTTAGGGAGAGATGTATTGCCTCCGCTGTAAACAACACACTCCCACTTCAAATGAGGAGACTATAACTCTAAAGAACAACCGACCAGCCAAGAGAGGTGTTTGCACGGTGTGCGGTGCTAGAAAGAGCCAAATTCTCCCTGCGTCCTCCTCGCACAGCGAAGGTGCTGGTCTTCTTAACAGTGCCATGAATGCCCTACCTCTGCCCGAGATGCACATGCGTCTCCCCAAAGGGGTCCCATCTGAAGATGTCCCGGGTGGAACTTTTCAAAACACTGGAAAATACTCATATTGCGGGCCGTTTACCAAGATTGCCAAACGCCTCTCTCAGGGCTATAGGGGTGTGAATAGTCTTGATCGTGCCTGTCTAAACCACGACGTTGCCTACGCAGCCCATAAAGATACCCCCGGACGGAATCATGCGGATGATGTACTGGCCGCGGCTTCGTCGAAGATTGCTTTGTCAGACGTCCCTGAATGGGAGAAGAAGGACGCACGCGCGGTGACTGCTATTATGGCGACCAAATCCCGTTTTGGGATGGGACATCGTTCGCGTATTGGAGGCGTACGCAACCATAGCTATCTGTATGGAGGGTAAGCTATCACGTATATACTACAGTCCCCATGGGTACTGGCGTGGAGTTGGGGCTGTTAAAAAGCTTGCGGCTGCGGCTAAAGTATCTGAGTCCATAACGCGGGAATGGTTGAACCGTCAGGCAATATGGCAAATCTATCTGCCAGCCCCTCGACGTATACCACGTCCAATGTTTGATATATCAGAGGTAAACACAGTGCACCAAGCAGATTTATTATATTTACCACATGACCGAGTGAAACGGCGCACGTACAAGTACGCCCTGACCGTCGTCGATGTAGGCTCTCGGTACAAGGAAGCTGAGCCTCTCACCTCAAAAGAGTCAAAAGAGGTGGGAAAAGCCTTTGAGAGGATTTATCAACGGAGCCCTCTAGTGTATCCTAGGCTTCTTCAGGTAGACCCGGGGAGAGAATTCATGGGCTCGGTATCATCACTTATGGCGAAACATGGGACTGAAATACGGCGTGGACATGTTGATCTCCATAGAGACCAAGGTATAGTGGAACGTTTCAACCGTACTCTGGCTGAGCGGTTGTTTGGACACCAGTACGCTCAAGAAATGCTGCTTGCTGCTCGTGGGTCGTCTCAGCGCTCTGCAGAATGGGTTGTCCGCTTGCCCTCGGTGATTAGAGCTTTGAACTCTGAGCCGACTCGGCTGACCGGCAAAAGGCCCGTGGATGCAATTAAACTCCAACGGGTTACGGCTCAGCCCTCGTCCGTTGTCAAAGGTAGGCCCGTTGGGCTCGAGGAAAAGCTGATCCCGTCTGATGCTCAGGTCCGCTATCTATACCAGCCTGGTGAATTGGAGGGAGGCCGGAGACGAGCTACTGACCCCGTGTGGTCTATGACCCTGCATTCTGTGCGGAATGTCTTGCGGCAGAATGGCCAGCCTGCGGTATACTATTTGGAAGATGGTCCACAGCGTGGGTTTGTGCGTGAAGAGTTGATGATTGTTCCTGAAGGGACAGAGCTTCCTCCAGGTAAGATTCTTGCAATCAATTGAACCCAAGGAGACTCATGTAATCTAACGGCGTCATCAGAAACAATGTTCCTAATAGATGCCCAAGAAATGCATCGTCGACACCCAGGCACATTTTGGGCCCCACCCGATGAAGAGCTTCAGCGATTGAAATCAGGGGACATCGTAAAAGTTTGTAATGGGGAGGAGCGATTTTGGGTAGTGATTCAAACTGTAGAGTACCCACAGGACTGGAATGCTTCTGATATTAGATTAACTGGTGTGCTTGATAATAACTTAGTAAGTTCTAGTGCTCGTCTCGGGGACGTTATAGAATTTCGAGGCACGCATGTATATGATATATACCCTTCGCTGCGCGAGGCTTTTACCCGTCCGGAGGACGAATACTCTCAATCATTTGAACCCATGGCGCGTCATGATAATCCATCTATGCCTTTAGTCCTAGTAGAAGCTCAGCATCAACAGTGCCCCGGTTCACCACCTCCGACTAACGAGGCCCTTATGGGCTTGTCGCAGGGGGACGTCGTTAAAATTGGTACCTCAAACATGCGCTTTTGGGTGGTCATTCAGAGTATAGTTCTCGCCTCTAGTCCCCAAGATTATACTTTTACGGGTATACGTGAAAGGGATCTCGAGAGAGACGGCGTGGGGGATGTTATAGTGTTCCAAGGTAAGCATATATACGCTACTGACTAGGCAGCGGTGTACTCAATGGGTTCCGTGTGGATCCCATCAGGCAAGACCCGTCGCTTGTCGTAGTATGCACTGAGCCCGAGCTTTTCTTGGTGGTAGGTGGTCATCTGCCCGTTATGCATACGAAAGCCGCGGTTCACAGCACGGTCTTTGAAACCGTAGAGAGCCAACTTGTACCGTTCCCATGTCAGGTTATTAAGCCTCGCTGACATCCCCTTACACGAGTGTTTGCTCTTTTGCTTACCATCGACGAAATAACATTTCGAACACAGAGCAATAGCTCGATGCCCTGAGAATTCGAGCTTGAACAGGCCCGGAGTTCGTCCGCTCCAGGTATCCCAAGAAAGCCAGTCTTTTTTGCACTTAGCAAACTCTTCTTTGAGCTCTGGCCGAACTGCAGCCTCTAGTGTGGTGCTGCTCAGAGCGAAGTATAGTGAATCGGTGTCCATCTGTATTAGCTCATAATCTTGACGGTCGACGAACCGATCCAGGAAGTCGTGGTAGAACTCGAGAATCCTTAGTTTTGCGAGCTGATAGACAGCAATGCCTACTTGAAACGGTCTGTAAATACATACTCGTGGCTTACGGCTTTTGATTTCGTAGGCATCACCTATTTCGGTGAGATCATCGAACCAGGCTGAACGTAGTGCACGGTCCACGGTTTCCTCGTCTTTTGTGTAGCAGACGTTGGTGTGTCGCTCCAAGGCTTCGATTAGTTTTCCGTAGCTTGAGTTTCCTATCAGTTTGTGTATTTCGGCTAGGAGTGCCTTCTCTTTGTCAACATCACCCAGTCGGCGTGCCTCAGTGACTTCCTTGACGAACCAAGCCAAGCATTTTTCTGGCTTATAGTGAATTATTGTATAAACGGCTTGGAGCTCTAGTCCATGCTGCAAGTACCACTTTAGCAGCGGTGTGTATACCAGAATGTCATCGGCCTCAAGGACACCCAGCAGTTTCTTTGTGGAAGAACGTTTTCGATCGGTCTGCTTCAAATAATCCTTCATTTCTTGAGGCACGGCAGCTTCTGGAACTTCACGGTTTATAAATATCGGTGGCATTTCCTCGAATTTCTTCCATAGTGTTCGTGGTACGGCAAGCTTGCACCTGACGAAACCAAACAATCGACCGCTTAAGACCAGATCACGTACCCTGGGCGCATCAACCTCAGGCTCTTTAAGCTCGATTACCTTCTCTTTACCAGCTGGCATGTCCTGAAGCATTGTAGAAAGATATAGGGCGTTTGCGTCATATCCAACTGCCCGCTTACAGCGTTTTGCTTTAGGATTTTGATGCGAGCGGATTCGTGTGACCCCCGCTTCGTGATAACGGGTGAAGACTATCGAGGGACCTCCAGTTACTGCAGCTTTCAAATACGTGTATGCCTTTTTACCTGGAGCATACAAGGACCCTTCTGGTGTACCCCTTAATAGATACTGTAGGGACACCCCTGGCAGTGAAACAGCGTCTTTAAATATATCGATGCCTTTTTCGCCGTAGTAGGTTCTCATCTTCTCAGCCGCTTCAATGCCAGGACCTACGTCGAGGTCGTTGTAGTAACGTAGCCAATCTGCGAAAGTTGTCATTCCTTTCTCTCTGAAGATACATTGACAGTCACCCCATTCTGTCTTAGACAGGGGGTACGCATTTTTCAACCGAGAGAACCATGCAGGGTAGTCTGGAAGGCCTGGATAGGTCAGTTTGTTCGGACTGTCAAACCATTCGTATGGGAACCACGACTTTGTCTGCTGACACCCGTAGGCTTTGATCCAGTTGTCGTAGGAGGCACCAGGGCCTAAATAGTTGATGATATCCAAGAATTTGAACTCGGGTGTTGCTAGGAACATTATTTTTGTGCCTTTACTGGCTACAAAGACTTTTTTACAGGTGTCGGCGAGCTCTTCTACAAAGTATTGCTTGATGAGGTTCAGATCGTATTTGCCCGAGTTGAAACCTAATACCGGGACCTGCGAGCACCAATCTCGTATCTTATTTTGCTGCTTCTGAGACAGTAAAGTGATGTCGTCTGGTAGAAACTGGGTCTCGACCTCAGCCCTTAAGATTGCGGCTCGTCGCTGGAGTTCTAGCCTGAATTTGTTTGTCAAAGCTTTTGGGTCGGCGTCACAAATATGTGTTGGTTGACGGTCTAGAGTATCCCCTATCGACACTGAGATCGGTGTGTGTTCGTTTTCGTATGTGAGGTCGAGGGTGGGTTTATTTCTCTTCGTTTTGTCGAGTAAAGCTTCGAAGTCATAAAAGATAAAATGTTGATATGTAACAGTTCTTTCTGCAGGCATTGGGATATTTAAACGCGGAGGCTTTCGACATTCCCACACGACCACCAAGTTGTACCCAGCGTTTACGATTTTTCGTTCTTGCTGACGGGTCTTCTTGAGTATATCTCGAACATAGACGGCCTCCTCCTTTATTCCCTGTCGTGTCTTTTTGATTATTTTTCTAGTTTCGTCCTGCTTACAGTGGTCAGGGCATCCGTGGAAATAACAACCGTGGAATTGAAACACTGTCCTCGTGATTGGCTCATACCCGTCTACAGGAGCACCTGCGATCTCCCGCTCCCCACCGTGACCACAGTGAGCATGGTGAATGTGTAACCCTCGGGCTTGTGCTTCGTGCTCGATCCACTGTATCGAGGCGAGACTGGCACTTGACTTAGGATCGAAGGCTTTTTCATAGGCAGATTGGGGGCGTATCACTTTCTCACCCTTACAAATGACTTCGGTTTCCCCTTTTGACAACGAGTGACGTGTCGCTGCAGGCTAGTTGACTGCGTGCACCGCTGATTACAGTGTCCGCAAGCATAGGTGTTGGCTAGTTTCTTGATGTCAGTGATCAGCGAAGCATGTTCGTTGTAGATAGAAAGCGTTATTGGTTCGATGCCTATTTCAGAATAGTGTGCTGGTTGTCTTATAAGCTTCCAGATGCCATCCTCACTCGGCTCGTAAACTCGTATGCCCAGACGAAAATGTTCCTCGGCCAATTTAAAGTCTGCGAACGGTAGCTTTGGTGTTTTAGTAAGGTCAACATTTGCCCCAAAGAAAGATCTGGCTAGTTCGTGCGCTTTCGCAGTACAACGGTCTGATCTGGATCCTCGATGAACAGCTAGGCACCGGAAGAAACAGAAATTATCGTTGTAGCCGTCCAGCGCAACGAGCCCTTTCTTGTTTCGCAGCCAGTCTGGTAATCGACCGTTTCCTACCAGCAGTTCATTGGTCAGAATAGCCTTGATCTCGACCTGTACCCAACGTAGGAAAATCCATTTTGTTTTGGGCTTCTTTTCATTCCCCAAACGCTTTTCTTCCTGTTCCTCTAACCACTGACGAGCTGCGGCCTGTGTGGTCAATAGGTTACTGCCACGTCGACTGCCAAGTTCATTTGGGTGGAAAAGCATGGTTTTACCAGTCTCGATGTGACGGATCTGAATTGTGTAGCTATATCTGAGATAGAAAGCTGTCTGCAGTTCAGCTACCCTCTCCATCGCACGATCGACAGGGGTGGTATTATTTTCAACGAACCTCGATAGACCTCGGAAGAATTTCCAGGTGATGACCCGTCTTCCTCGCGATTCCCCGTCTTGCGGGATGAGCTCCTGAAGTATTCTCTCACCCTCCCTTGCGATCTTGCGAGCCGGGGGCTCTCCTCTGCGATGAAGGGGCCCTAAGACCTGCCGGGCTTTCCATTGCAAGCTCATTCTTGCGATCCACTTTCTCAGAGCTGACAGTCGAAGTTTTGGATTTTTCTTGACAGCTTGCTCATATTTACGAGCTCGCAATGTAGCAGTTATCTCAGCTTCGAGCCTGTTAATGTCACGACGCAGTTTTTCCAGCCTCTGGGGATCATCATAGTTAAGACTAAACAGGGCAGGGTATCGTCTAGTTAAGTTTCCACTTTTTACTCCACGAGCTATGCGCTCACGTTGGACTTGTTGTCGGGCCTCTGTGATTAATTGTGTCAATTCAGGTTTCCGCATTTTTGAGTAGCCTTCTAACCCGTAACTCTTTGCTTCTATTCGCAACTGCTTAACAGTAGGCATGTTGCAACTCTATATACACAAGCCCTCATTTCTCTAATAGGAAATTTCGATCCGCGCTAGGCGTGTAAACTCCTTGTGAAAGGCTCTTGCACGTGCCTTGCTTTCTCTGGTGTGTGCGTTATGGTACCCACATCTTACACAGCGACTAAACTTGTTCGAGACGCCCACGCCGCAGCCAATACATGGTGTTGTTCCACCACCTTTTCGCAATCTATCATTATGAATCCAGCAGTACGAACCCCTGCACGTCCTCCCACAGGTTGTAGTAGATCCCCACACTAGCCACGCACAATGATTTTTGCCTGGCGCCATATCATATATCTATATATCTATCTATATATCTATCTATAGAGCTACACTCTCTAACTGTTTTTTCCTGAGTAGTATATCCGGTATGAAAATGATACTACCCCCCTGAGCTCACCATCCCTGAAGCAAATTAAAACCCCCAGCCCCCCTCGAGTTTGGGTAACCCAAAAACTTAAGGGGTCCCGGTAGGGTTTCTGGACACCGTCCGATATCAAAACGATCTAAAAAAGGTAGATTTGAGGGACACCCCAAACTCGAGGGGGCTGGGGGTTTTAATTTGCTTCAGGGATGGTGAGATCAGGGGGGTGGTATCATTTTCATACCGGATATACTACTGATTAACTTTTCCTATTTTTTTTTAAAATCCACTACCGCTTCAGGTTGTCTTTGAACCTGTGTCCTTCCTGTCGTGGGATCGACGTCGTACTTCCAGACTACCCAGCCCATTCGTCTGACACATTTAATCTCAGTAGAAGTTATTTTTCTCATTGTTCCTGCATTAGGAAGAGACAATCAAGAAGAAATGTTGGCGTGATGTTACAAATTAAAACCACCCGTAACAAATAATAAACTTGAAGAATGAGTAGAAGGTAGTAACTCAAGATATCTTCGCCTGGTCGTGCTGCAAGTGTTTTTGCGTTAGAACTGAAATACCACTTTATAACTGACACTGCGCACAAGGGACCCAGTTCTAGCTTCACGATCTAATTAAAATAAAATAAAAAAGGACTGGAAAATGTATAGCGGCGCTCGTCATAGTGAGTGTCAAGAAATATTTCGTGTTGCTACACGCTAATCAATATTTCTTTCCTATGACCATCTGTTTTTCGTAATGTATTTATGTTAATGTTGCATTTCTTCTCCAAAAGAAAAATATAATGATGGCGGTGATAATGTTAATGGATGATGGCGATGGTGGTGATGATTGTTATGGGGATGGAGATGATGATAATAATGGCGATGGTGGTGATGATTGTTATGGGGATGGAGATGATGATAATAATGGCGATGGTGGTGATGATTGTTATGGTGATGGAGATGATGACAATAATGGTGATGGTGGTGATTATTGTTATGGTGATGGAGACAATGATAATAATGGTGATGGTGGTGATTATGGTTATGGTGATGGAGATGATGATAATAATGGTGATGGTGGTGATTATTGTTATGGTGATGGAGATGATGACAATAATGGTGATGGTGGTGATTATGGTTATGGCGATGGAGATAATGATAATAATGGTCGTGGTGGTGATGATTGTTATGGTGATGGAGATGATGACAATAATGGTGTTGGTGGTGATGATTGTTATGGTGATGGAGATGATGATGATAATAATGGTGATGGTGGTGATTATGGTTATGGTGATGGATATGATGATAATAATGGTCGTGGTGGTGATGATTGTTATGGTGATGATTGTTATGGTGATGCAGATGATGACAATAATGGTGATGGTGGTGATTATGGTTATGGTGATGGAGATGATGATAATAATGGTCGTGGTGGTGATGATTGTTATGGTGATGGAGATGATGACAATAATGGTGTTGGTGGTGATGATTGTTATGTTGATGGAGATGATGATAATAATGGTCGTGGTGGTGATGATTGTTATGGTGATGGAGATGATGACAATAATGGTGATGGTGGTGATGGAGATGATGACAATAATGGTGATGGTGGTGATGGAGATGATGACAATAATGGGGATGGTGGGGATGATTGTTATGGTGATGGAGGTGATGACAATAATGGTGATGGTGGGGATGATTGTTATGTTAATGGAGATGATGATAATAATGGAGATTGTGGTGATGATTGTTATGTTGATGGAGATGATGATAATAATGGTGATGGTGGGGATGATTGTTATGGTGATGGAGATGATGACAATAATGGTCGTGGTGGTGATGATTGTTATGTTGATGGAGATGATGACAATAATGGTGATGGTGGTGATGATTGTTATGTTGATGGAGATGATGACAATAATGGTGATGGTGGTGATAATTGTTATGTTGATGGAGATGATGACAACAATAGTGATGGTGGTGATGATTGTTATGGTAATGGAGATGATGATAGTAATGGTGATGGTGGTGATAATGTTAATGAATGATGGCGATGGTGGTGATGGTTGTAATGTTGATGGCGATGATGATAATAATGGTGGTGGTGGTGATGATTGTTATGTTGATGGAGATGATGATAATAATGGTGGTGTGGGTGATGATTGTTATGGTGATGGAGATGATGACAATAATGGTGATGGTGGTGATGATTGTTATGTTGATAGAGATGATGACAATAATGGTGATGGTGGTGATGATTGTTATGTTGATGGAGATGATGACAATAATGGTGATGGTGGTGATGATTGTTATGGTGAGATGATGACAATAATAGTGATGGTGGTGATGATTGTTATGGTGAGATGATGACAATAATGGTGATGGTGGTGATGATTGTTATTTTGATGGAGATGATGACAATAATGGTGTTGGTGGTGATGATTGTTATGTTGATGGAGATGATGATAATAATGGTCGTGGTGGTGATGATTGTTATGGTGATGGAGATGATGACAATAATGGTGATGGTGGTGATGGAGATGATGACAATAATGGTGATGGTGGTGATGGAGATGATGACAATAATGGGGATGGTGGGGATGATTGTTATGGTGATGGAGATGATGACAATAATGGTGATGGTGGGGATGATTGTTATGTTAATGGAGATGATGACAATAATGGAGATTGTGGTGATGATTGTTATGTTGATGGAGATGATGATAATAATGGTGATGGTGGGGATGATTGTTATGGTGATGGAGATGATGACAATAATGGTGGTGGTGGTGATGATTGTTATGTTGATGGAGATGATGACAATAATGGTGATGGTGGTGATGATTGTTATGTTGATGGAGATGATGACAATAATGGTGATGGTGGTGATAATTGTTATGTTGATGGAGATGATGACAATAATAGTGATGGTGGTGATGATTGTTATGGTAATGGAGATGATGATAGTAATGGTGATGGTGGTGATAATGTTAATGAATGATGGCGATGGTGGTGATGGTTGTAATGTTGATGGCGATGATGATAATAATGGTGGTGGTGGTGATGATTGTTATGTTGATGGAGATGATGATAATAATGGTGGTGTGGGTGATGATTGTTATGGTGATGGAGATGATGACAATAATGGTGATAGTGGTGATGATTGTTATGTTGATAGAGATGATGACAATAATGGTGATGGTGGTGATGATTGTTATGCTGATGGAGATGATGACAATAATGGTGATGGTGGTGATGATTGTTATGGTGAGATGATGACAATAATGGTGATGGTGGTGATGATTGTTATGGTGAGATGATGACAATAATGGTGATGGTGGTGATGATTGTTATTTTGATGGAGATGATGACAATAATGGTGATGGTGGTGATGATTGTTATGGTGAGATGATGACAATAATGGTGATGGTGGTGATGATTGTTATGGTGATATGATGACAATAATGGTGATGGTGGTGATGATTGTTATGTTGATGGAGATGATGGCAATAATGGTGATAGTGGTGATGATTGTTATGGTGAGATGATGACAATAATGGTGATGGTGGTGATGATTGTTATGTTGATGGAGATGATGACAATAATGGTGATGGTTGTGATGATTGTTATGGTGAGATGATGACAATAATGGTGGTGGTGGTGATGATTATTATGGTGAGATGATGACAATAATGGTGATGGTGGTGATGATTGTTATGCTGAGATGGTGACAATAATGGTGATGGTGGTGATGATTGTTATGCTGAGATGGTGACAATAATTGTGATTATGATGATGATTGTTATGTTGATGGAGATGATGACAATAATGGTGATGGTGGTGATGATTGTTATGGTGAGAGGATGACAATAATTGTGATGGTGGTGATGATTGTTATGGTGAGATGGTGACAATAATAGTGATGGTGGTGATGGAGATGATGATAATAATGATGGTGGTTGTTATGATGATGGTTATCAATAGCCAAGGAGTCAACAAGTTCGGTTGACTCTTAAACTCTCGATGTTGATGTTGTTGTTGCAATGGCTATCCCGAATTCGTGAGTTCCACTTGAGAAGATAGATCTTGTCCATCCTAGAGGTACTTCAATATCAGGTCTTGGGTACCAACAGAAAATTGCCACTGCGAGGATCACGACGGTTCCAGCCCATTTGTTTCCCTAAACTCATTCATCAGGAAGCTCAACTGGAAGGTCTTGGTCAGTTATGAGCCGCTGACCATATTGAAGCGACAGCAGATTTCCTAGCTCCAGTGCCACTAAATGTAAAATTAATTCAGAAACAAGAGAAATAACAAAGCATAAAAAATTAGCAGCTGTAATCAAGAGAAGAAGGTAGTCATATGTTGGCTACTTGATGAGAAGGGACAGCAAGAAAATCTCAAAGCAGACCCTCATATGGGAACCAGAGGTTGTTAAAAGAAAAAGAGGTAGACCTAGAAAAAAACTAAATAGATCACTGAGACGAGAGGCAACAACAGCAGGCATCTCGCCGAGATTATCGACTCGATCAGAACAGATCCGTGTGGCGAGACACAACGCTGGTCCTGTGCAAAGTTTAATAGCAAAGATCCCCAGACACAAGAATCTAGAACGTCTGTCCTATGTGTTGTCTTCGGTTCAAATGAGAATAGACATAGCACCTAAGCATCTAAGAAAAATCATGCGTGGAAAATACGGTGCTCATAAGACCGATAGTAGGTAGTTATATGGAAACTAAATATTCAACACAAAACAATGAACATTAAAAACAAAATATGTAATGCAGTCCAAATTCATTATTATCATCAACAGGTGTTATGCCGGTTGGCGTAGGCGATCATCTCTCTCCACATCCCTCAGTCTTTCATGCATGTTTTAATTTCAGTCGGTTATCTTTATTATCACATCTGGATACGCTTTTCACTATTTTTCCGTGATTTTCCTTCGTTCCTCTTTCCATCCAATTTACCATGTGTTATAATATTCTCAATGCCCTCTTTTTGCATCACATGCCTAACAATTGTAGTTTGTCTTTTTCTTATGTCAGTGAAATTGGTGGTCATAATGTAAATAATCTAAGGAATGCTGATGATATTCTGGGAAAGTAAAGCGGCACGGGCGTAATACCGACCAGATTACCCCAAAAATCATGTGCCAAAGGTCTGTACAAATTTATGGTCACTAACACCATATTTCCTATACGCCACTTGGCGTGGCGGGGGCTCTTTACTTTTTTTTTATTTAATGCTGATGATACAATTTTAATTGCTCAGTGTGAAAATGAGTTACAAGAAATGTTAGACAATATAATGAAAGAAAGCAAAAATAAAGGACTAAGCCTTATTAGCAAAAAGACAGTAGTAATGGTAACAACGAAGAAAAAGACATCACCTCAGTGCAAAATAAAGACAAGTGGAACAATATTAAAACAGGTAAATAAATTTAAATATTTGGGAACTTTGTTAACCTCAGACGAAGATGTACAAAAGAGGTGAGATGCAGAATGGCTCAGGCACAAGCAGCTTTCCAAAAAATGAGGAAGATACTATGCAATCCATTTTTGGGAATAGAAACAAGAAAAAGATTTCTTAAATGTTATGTAGATCCAGTCTTAACAAATGGATGTGAATCATGGACAATAGGACAACAGACAAGAAAATCACTGGAGCCTGTAGAAATGTGGGTTTACAGAAGAATGTTGAGAATACCATGGACAGCTAAGACGAGTAATGAAAACGTTATGAAAGGGGCCAAAGCAAAAGAGAGCTAATGTCCAATATTAGGAAGAAACAATCATAATTTTTTTTTTTTTTTTTTTTTTGGGGGTGGGGGGGGGGAATTGTAATGAGAAGAGAACAATTGGAATATATTTTGTAACAACGGGAAAATTAAGGGACGAAGAGATAGAGGGAAGCAAAGAGAAAAAATACCAGAGAGCTTAAGAGAATGGATAGGCAGAAGGTCAACAACAAAAATGATAAATAACTGTCGAAATCGAAAGTTGTGGAGAGACATGATCACCTATGCCAGCAGGCCCGGTACTTGATGATGATAATGATGAGGGATATTTCTGGTTTCTCCAACTCGTTTTAATCTTTGCTTTCCTTGGAATTCGTAGCATTTCACTGATAAACCATATCTCAGTTGTCTCCTATGTTCCTTGCGTTGTCTTGCGTATCGTCCATGATTCACTTCCATAGAAATAGATGATCATAATTCAAGAACAGGACAAAATTAAGAACATCAGTTTTTTTTTAATTACATTTTAGTAATTGAGTTATCTCGAAGATATATATGAAGCCTCGTGGCCTTACTGGTTAGTGTGCTCAATTCAGTAACTGTTTCAGAAACGAACAAACATACATTTGAAATGCCAAAAGTCTACAAACAAGATACGAAAACGTAATTGCCGGACTAAATTCAGAAAAAGCACGTTAAATAATTCGAAACTAAAACAGGATAATCATCAGACAGCATCATCATCATCATCCTTACAGCATGAGAGTAGCAATAATTCTTGTTGGTTGCCACAACTGTTAATTTTTATCTAAAAGTGGCATTTTAGTTCTAACATTAAAATATTTTACATCGTTTATGGATTAAGAAGCCATGAGCCTTGTATATTCTACTCATTCTTAAAATGGATATTTTATGGAGCAGGTTTGTGACACAAGGCAAGAAACATAATATAACTAAGGTCAATGGTATCTCCGAACAATGGTCTATTGGTTCACGCTTAGAGAGGAAAAAGATAGGAATAACCCCCGCCACAGAATATATATTTTAAAAAAAAAAATAGATGAAATAATTTGGTCACGTGGCAAGGTAGAATTATCAAAACACAACACAACGAGCCTTCAATAAACGTTACGAAACACCAGACCCAAGGACGACTACGAAAAAATGGATTAAAAGCACTAGAAAACATAACATAGCAGCAGAGGCGAACAGAGGAGCAAAAGACCGCAAATTATATCTCCCCTCGACACTGAAAGACAAATGAGGAACAGCAGAAGAAAATGAAGAGGAAAAAGTAGAAGAAGTTAACGCTTAGAACACACAAAAAATTATTTTAAAATGTGAAATCTGAGAGTTTTAGTAGCTGCAATATTCCATATTTAACCACACACGTTTTTCAATGTTCTGAAGCAGCTTCTTCTAATTACTTAAAATAGAAAAGTCATGTTTATTTATTTCCTCACACAAATGAGCAAATCAATCTTTAGTATTAATAACAAACAGCTGTGTCTGGTTTTACGTCACAAATTCTGCCATGTTTATTTGTTTCCTCACACAAATGAGCAAATCAATCTTTAGTATTAATAACAAACAGCTGTGTCTGGTTTTACGTCACAAATTCTGCCATGTTTGTTTGTTTCCTCACACAAATGAGCAAATCAATCTTTAGTATTAATAACAAACAGCTGTGTCTGGTTTTACGTCACAAATTCTGCCATGTTTATTTGTTTCCTCACACAAATGAGCAAATCAATCTTTAGTATTAATAACAAACAGCTGTGTCTGGTTTTACGTCACAAATTCTGCCATGTTTATTTGTTTCCTCACACAAATGAGCAAATCAATCTTTAGTATTAATAACAAACAGCTGTGTCTGGTTTTACGTCACAAATTCTGCCATGTTTATTTGTTTCCTCACACAAATGAGCAAATCAATCTTTAGTATTAATAACAAACAGCTGTGTCTGGTTTTACGTCACAAATTCTGCCATGTTTATTTGTTTCCTCACACAAATGAGCAAATCAATCTTTAGTATTAATAACAAACAGCTGTGTCTGGTTTTACGTCACAAATTCTGCCATGTTTATTTGTTTCCTCACACAAATGAGCAAATCAATCTTTAGTATTAATAACAAACAGCTGTGCCTGGTTTTACGTCACAAATTCTGCCATGTTTATTTGTTTCCTCACACAAATGAGCAAATCAATCTTTAGTATTAATAACAAACAGCTGTGTCTGGTTTTACGTCACAAATTCTGCCATGTTTATTTGTTTCCTCACACAAATGAGCAAATCAATCTTTAGTATTAATAACAAACAGCTGTGTCTGGTTTTACGTCACAAATTCTGCCATGTTTATTTTCTGGTAAACAACGCCCAGTCAAGCCAGCTACAATTAATGGGTACCTGCTCACGTCTTTGTGGAATGTAATTCTGTTTTGTGTTCACGCGATAATTTTCATCTTCCTAAACATCCTTTAAAAAGCGTTATATTGGCGTAAGTTACGCTGTGTCGTGATTTACAGAAGCTGCTATATATGTACTATACCAAACAACACTTTCGGGTTTAACACGAGACAGTAACCATGAATCTGAGCAGCGCTGACGTTCTCCAATTAACAAATGTGCTTTCATATTTCTTTTACAGTTAAAATGTTACAATCTAACATTATACGTTACGTTGTGACATTTCCATTGCTACATGGTGCATTTATTTTTTTATTGAAAAATGTATCAACAATTTTATGTTTCTATGTATGTAAACATCAAAAGCTTTCTGTCTTTAAACATACAGGCACAGAACAAGAGGGAGACAAAGGAAGAGATAGATAGACAGTATAAAAGACTTAAACAAGAACAATAACGTTTATATCCTAACAGCGTCCAGATAAGCCCATAATCAACACTACATCTTAGAAGGAAATGGCTACAAGAACAAGCAATACAACATGTACAGACATTAGATTATTTGATACATTCCCTCTGCCTCCTGCAACGCTTCAATGCAACAACAGCAGACCGACAAAAGAACAGACAAAAGAAAGATTGTATGTAAAATGTGTACATAAAAATCATTCAATGTTTACCGCAAGAAAGCAAATAGTGAGCCTCGCTTTAATTGAAGCCATCCATCTGGCGAACCATCTGTGAAGTAACTTCATGATCACTGTCAAAACATTTGATAGAACTACTTCACAATGGTACTGTAAACATTTATTGTAACCACGTGCTATTGTAAATTGTTATTTGAGAACAGATAAAGTGCTATCTCAGAGTTTGCATATATATATATATATATATATATATATTACTTTGTTAACCTCAGACGGAAGATGTACAACAGAGGTTAGATGCAGAATGGCTCAGACAAAAGCAGCTTTCCAAAATATGAGGAAGATACTATACAATCCATTTTTGACAAGAAAAAGATTTCTTAAATGTTATGTAGAGCCAGTCTTAACATATGGATGTGAATTATGGTCAATAGAACAACAGGCAAGAAAATCACTGGAGTCTGTAATAATGTGGTTTTACAGAAGAATGTTGAGAATACCATGGACAGTTAAGAAGAGTAATGAAAACGTTCTGAAAGAGGTCAAAGCAAAAAGAGAGCTAATTTCCAATATTAGGAAGAAACGATCATCATTTTTTGCCATGTAATGAGAAGAGATTGTTTTCTTTGTGTTGTAGATTTCCCGCTTTTTTACATTTTCGTTCGTGATCGTAATAGCACAATGATGTATGGTAATTCTACTTATTCTCACAAACTATAAGAATGAATCACACAAAAATCCATTTGAAATAGCACAAGAACGCTTGAATTTCTTTTTCTACGGGCATTGACATTCACTTATAACTTAAATTTGACTCCCATCGAAAATTGTGTCGTGTTGCCAGCACAGTCACACACCGGAAGGAAATCAGGAAACAACCAACAATAAGGACAAATCAAATAATAACATAGAGGTAGAAAACTCCAACATCAATGAGCTACTCTTCGCAGATGACCAATGCCTAATATATGAGGATGAAAACCTGCTACAACAGCATTTAACATCTCTAGACTAAAGCTGCACAAACTACAGTATGAAAATTAACACAGCAAAAACAGAGGCTATAAGAATAAGCAAATTAAGACACCCATTAAACATCAAGATCAAAGATAAAGAAATAAAACAAGTAGAGGAATTCAAGTATTTAGGCACAATGTTCACAGAAGATGGAAAACTAGACAGAGAAATTGACATGAGAATACAAAAAGAAAATGCTGTCACATACCAGCTTTCACCATTGCTAAGACATCCAAACATTTCTATGCCAGCTAAACAAAAAATGATAAATAGCATCTTCATACCAACTTTGTGCTATGAAAGTCAAACATGGACCCTTACTAAATCACATTTAAGAAAGATCAATACATGTGAGATGCGTTGCTTGAGAAAAGTAACAAACAACACAAGAAGAGATAGAATATCAAATGAAACCATAAGAAAAATAGTAGGAACAAAACCCTGCCAAGAATATATAGAACAACAACAACTTAAATGATTTGGCCACCTGGTCAGAATGAATCCTTACCAATCACCATCAAGGGTGTTCTTCTCGAGAATGGATGGAAAAAGACCAAGAGGAAGACCAGAAGAAGATGGATAGATGCAGTGACAGAGACATGTAACAACAAAGGAAAATCACTAATTCAGACAATTCGAGCAGCTCAAGAACGACAAATGATATAAACCACGACACCTTTTAGGTATCAGTGAAAGAGAAAAGAAGAAGAAGATTGAGAAGAGAGCTGGAATATATTGTAACAACTGGAAAAATTGAGGGATGAAGAGATAGAGGGAAGCAAAGAGAAAAAATACCAGACAGCTTAAGAGAATGGCTTGGCAGAAGGTCAACAACAGAAATGATAAATAGCTGTCGAGATCGAGAGTTGTGGAGAGACATGTTCACCTACGCCAGCAAGCCAGGTACTTGATGATGATGATGATGATACACACACACACACATATATATAACAGAAGAACAATAGAGACAATTTATGTAAATGATATATTGAACATAGAAGAATTAAAATGGTTTCCTTGTCTGACCAACGTGTAGTTCGTCCAGCCTGCAGCTCGAGCATCATACGTGAAAATATGTCAACAATCTGAGAGAACAATCCAGAAAAAAACTGGATAGTCTGAATGATTCATTTAAATATGGTTAATATGACACCAGACTTAAAATCCAGCCACGAAAAAAAGATGGTTTGAAGAAATATCAGAAACACTAGGAAACGCCTTTGGATCGCTCGGCTGCGTGGAGAGAAGAAACATGTTGCATGGGCAACAACTTGTCTCTTTCTTTTTCTGCCCAACCCCCATCCCTGGAGAGGATAACATCCAGGTGCGCTGCAAAATCCTAATCAACATGGACTGGACGGAGACTACTACTAGGTAACATACCAGCTGGAGAGGCCAACAGAAAAGCAGAAGATTGCAAATTATATCTCCCTTTTACATATCTCTGTGTGTTGCTTGTTTGTTCCTGCTAAAGGTCTATTGTTCCGAAACGTCGTTCAAATTTGTGTCGTCCATCAATTACTAAAAGCTTTAAACATACTATTTTTTCTATGTTTTTTTTTTTTTTTTTCATAATTTCTCCTCCAAATTATATCTCCCCTCGACGCTGAAAGGCAAATGGGAAAAGAAATAAGAAGATTACTCTACAACCAGACAGAAAGCTACACTTCTCCTATCTGCAACACCTCAAGCTACATTGTAGGACAGAAGAGATATGGTACTTTATTCATTATTAAATACAATTTGAGTCGAACTGTATAAATAGGACATTAAAATTAATAAAGGAATAACTCTAGAGCTTTCTTTACGCAGTACCGGCATTGACTTCTCTCGTAACCATGGACCGTACACGCGTCCTCGCAGATCGCGCCTGGTCCCGTCGCTGGTACGTGCCTCGCACACAGAGCGGTCCCAGCTCGCGTAGGTTGGGACGAGGCAGGTTTATGCACCACGGAACAGCTCATTGTTGTCCTGCGGGTTGAACTCCTCAGTGACCTCGACGAAACGAGAACAGAATGTTAGCAATCATGGTCGCATACAGACGGATATCTACCCACCTTCCAACATGATTCATTTATTGTTGCTGTTTTCGATTCTTCACGTGTTTGTTACTTCAAAAGGTAATTAGATTGTGTTTACCTTAGCAAAGTTACCACTTCGCGTATATCGGTGTTTCGCCACTGCATCGCCGGCTTACCGTTCCCACTACGGTACGGCAGTTTGTTTATCCGTGGGCATGTCCCGATTCCTTCATAGTATAAAAATATTGCCTACTTAACACTGTTCAGTCTAGGTGCACACAGCGTGTGAATGTGTAGCTCTACACACTATCACGTAAACTCCACTATTGGCGTGGAAAGCTGACATTTAATATTAACAGTTTATCGGATGATTCCTTTCTTGCTTCTTTGAGAATACTCCCACTTAGCCTCTTTGATGTTGACTCCAGGTAGCTAATCAATGTATTTACTCTCTCTCTTGTTGGCGTGTAACCACATTGTAAACTGCGTGGCCTAATGTTTACATTCAGGTCATCGCTGTTCAAATATCAGATGTGCAAGAAATATACTTCTGTATGGCTCTTCTGCTTCTCGTGTTTTATATACATATATATGTATTATTCGGTCACATGTCCCTCCTCAACATAGCGTTTACCACAGTCCGTCTGAAAGAACATCAGTCCTTAGCCAGATCGTCCACTTCTGTTGTCATGTTCAAGGTCTCATGTATGTCTTGAAACCACTTTCTTCTTGATTTGCCCGTTTCATCTTCCTAAAATCTTGCCTTCCATGATTGTTGTTTCCAGTTCCATGTTTCTTTTGATGTGGCCATAGCGTTTTAATAACCTCAGTAAAATGTTGTTTATAAGCCAGTTCTTTTTAATGTTTAAGTATTGTAGAATATCTTTATTTCTCTCTTTCATTATCCAAGATATCTTAAAGATTGTTCTGGCATTTTATTTCCAGTGAATCGATTTTTGTCCCTTGCTGTTTGCCAGATTGTCCATGATTCACAACCATATGTTACTATGGGAAAGATACATGTCCTTTCAATTTTAATTTTACTGCCTTGCAGTTATTGTGCCATATGTTCTTCATCATGTTTAATTTGTGTGTAAAGAGATAGAGAGAGAGGACCACCGCGGAAATACATTTTACCTTCTCTCCCGATACATCTGTGTAGTCGATCATTACAGGAACATTGTGGGGTTCGAGCCCCCACGTGAGGTTCTCTGGATTGTGAGATGAGTAATCTACCTCACCACCACAGTGGTATATAACTACATCACTTGCAAAATAAAACACACACAACTGAAACAATTTTTAGTTTACCACATATAGAGCTAAGTAGCCACTTAATAAACATCAGTTATTGCAATATGCAGTCAATTAACTTGGAAAATTAAGCGATAGATTAATATATTTATTACATATTGAATGACTCTCATATGTACTACTCTATGTGTTTAATTATAGTTTTATTTACTTTTTATAGCGTAATTATTTTTACGAGCAGCAGCAAATTATATTTCTCCATTTTCTTCTGGCTTTCCCCTATTGCTACTTCCTTTCTTTGTTCGCACATAAGAGAACGTTAAATAACCGTAAATGCGTTGTGTTGTCATTCGCTGCAAGCTGTGATATTTGCGATTTTTGGTCCAGCGCATCCGACTACAGGCCATCATTTTTGAGCACCGGGTTGCCTTCCTTCTATCATTCATGCGTGGCCAGGCTACGTAGTCTATTTTCCAGCTGAGATAGAGTAGGATCTTAATCAGTTCGGGGTTGCTAGTCTGACACAGTCAACTGTGGTCTCTGACCACTTTCAGCTCATTCACTGTTGGGAATCCAAGCATGTTTCTACTACGATGAGATGTAGAGAATAGAGACATAGAGAATATATTTGTGTAGAGAATATATATGTATAGAGAGTAGAGATCTAGATAATATATGTGTGTATAGAGTAGAGAATATATCTGTGTAGCGAGTAGAGGATTTATATGTGTAGAGAGTATAGACATAGAGAATATATTTGTGTAGAGAGTAGAGGATTTATATGTGTAGGGACTAGAGATCTAGATAATTTATATATATATATGTGTAGAGAGTAGAGACGTAGAAAATATAAATATGTATAGAGTTGAGAATTTATATGTGTAGAGACTAGAGACGTAAATAATATTTATATGTAGATACTAGAGACGTAGAGAATATATATGTGTAGAGTCTAGAGGCGTAGAGAATATATATATGTATAGAGATGTAGAGAACATATATGTGTAAAGACTAGAGACGTAGAGAATATATATATATATATATATATATATATATATATATATATATATATATATATATATGTAGAGTCTAGAGGCGTAGAGAATATTATATATATGTGTAGAGACGTAGATAATATATATGTGTAGAGACTACAGACGTAGATAATATATATGTGTGGAGACTAGAGACGTAGAGAACATATATGTGTGGAGACTAAAGATGTAGAGAATATATATGTGTAGAGATTAGAGACGTAGAGAATATATATGTGTAGAGGCTAGAGACGTAGAGAACATATATGTGTGGAGACTAAAGATGTAGAGAATATATATGTGTAGAGACTAGAGACGTAGAGAATATATATGTGTAGAGACTAGAGACGTAGAGAATATATATGTGTAGAGACTAGAGACGTAGAGAATATATATGTGTGGAGACTAAAGATGTAGAGAATATATATATATATATATATATATATATATATATATATGGAGAATAAAGATGTAGAGAATAAATATGTGTAGAAACTAGAGACGTAGAGAATATATATGTGTAGAGACTAGAGACGTAGAGAATATATATATGTGTGGAGACTAAAGATGTAGAGAATATATATATGTGTGGAGACTAAATATGTAGAGAATATATATATATATATATATATATATATATATATTTATTTATATATATATATATATACATATATATGTAGAGACTAGAGACGTAGAGAATATATGTGTAGAGACTAGAGACGTAGAGAATATATATGTGTAGAGACTAGAAACGTAGAGAATATTTATGTGTAGAGACTAGAGACGTAGAGAATATATATGTGTGGAGACTAAAGATGTAGAGAATATATATATGTGTGGAGACTAAAGATGTAGAGAATATATATATGTGTGGAGACTAAAGATGTAGAGAATAAATATGTGTAGAGACTAGAGACGTAGATAATATATATGCGTGGAGACTAAAGATGTTGAGAATATATATATATGTGTGGAGACTAAAGATGTAGAGAGAGACTTGAGACGTAGAGAATATACGTATTGACGTAGAGACGTTGATAGTAGAGGTGTAGGGATAAAAGTAGAGACGTAGGAAACAAAAATATATAGAGTAGTAACATAAGGATTAGAGACGAAGGGAGTAGAAACGTAGATAGCAGTGACGTGGATAATATATATGTAGAAAGTAGAGGCGTAGGCAGTAGAAACGTAAATAATAAAGACGGAAGAAACAGAGAGGTATAGAGTGGTAGCGTCAGGAAAAGAGACGAGGTGAATGAAGATGTTGAGAGTTCGAGAGTAGTGACATAGAATATATATATATATATGGAGAGAGAGAGTAGATACATATATAATAGTGACATAGAATATATGTATATGGAGAGAGAGAGTAGATACATATATAATAGTGACATAGAATATATATATATATATATATATATATATATATATATGGAGAGAGAGAGAGTAGATACATATATAATAGTGACATAGGTAGTAGAAACATAGGGAACAGAGAGTAAAGATTAGTGACGTAGAGATAAGGAAATAAAGAATCGAGGCGTAGAGAATACATGCGTAGAGACATAGAGAGATAGAGAAAAGACACATAGAGAGTAGAGACCTGGATAATAGAGACTTATGAGGTTTAGAACAGTGGCTTAGAGTATAGAGACGTGGATAATATAGACTTAACTTATGAGGTGTAGAGTAGTGGATTAGAGTCTAGGGACGAAGAGAGTAGATAAATGGAAATTAGAGACATAGAGAGGTATTTGTTAATGTTGAAAGCAATCGAATTTGTTATTCGTGCCTAAGATCGTCCTGTTTGCTCAGAAAAATCAAGAACTAATGAGCATAGTCTGAGTACAATGGTTAACATATTTATGTTCTGTCGCAGGGGGTGAGGTATACGTTTTTAAATTCTGGCATGAGCCAGCTCTGACGGTCTCAGCCATGACCGATCAGGTCTAACACATTGCAACATCCGGACCGTGTTTCTATATTCCTATTGCTTACGTGAATTATGATATCATATGACGGATGACAGTTCAGCTGCGTTCACTTTTTGTGCCGCTTGGCCTTATGTCTTTTGACGTGTGCTGTACTCCTATGATGGGGACTGCAGATGCCTTTCTTTGTTTGGATCCTTCAATGAGATCCGTTTTAATTCGAACGATTCCACTGGCATAGGCAGTAGAGCAATTATGTATTTAAGTTCGTTTGTAGTGATACCGGGGACATCGGCTGACCATAACCATAACAATGCAACATTATAACCCAATAGATGTTCGACTATAAAATGGTGGTTCATTCATTAAAACTATCTGCAGTTCCTTCACAAATTCGTGCCAACAGAGTTGATCAATTATCTTGGAAACTGATTAATTTCTGTAATTTAATTTTTTTTTCATGAAATCTTATTTTTTCACCGATCTTCAGATTTTATAACATTTAAGTACAAAGGTAGTCTGAATTTTGAACAAATCGTTTTTTGTTATATAATTTTAGGAAACTATTAAACCGCGTGTTCTAAACATTAGATTTTACTGTAAATTATGTTAATTTTCTAACAATGCATGCCAAAGGCGTGTCCGTATTACATTGAATAGTAATATAACAGATCCCTTTTAGATTCCTTGCAAAAGTGCATGTACAATAACACAGTTACCTTTTGCATAGTGATGAATTTACACTGTAAACTCTTCATGGTTTTAAAAATCAAGTAGTCACTTCACAACAGCTTAGAAATTATCACACATACAGGAATATTCATTAATAGTAAATATTTTGTCAAAATATGCCTCTGGACCAACTTAACTAAAAACCGGAAATGAAATTACCAAAATAAACCTCGGAGTGGCGCGCGTCTTACAAGTTAAGAGTGCGAAACGGTGCTAAGATTGTGTGGTGTGCTCGTTATATTTGCCTTTTTAATTGGTGAGTTGATTACAACAAATGGGGGTATTGTAAAATCCTACAATTTAGGATAAGCAAGATAATAATATTTTTATATACCTCAAAAAAGCAAAAATTTTTCCTAAACGCATGACAGTAGGGCAAAAAATCAGACTGAAGGTCGGTGGAAAAAATTAGATTTCATAAAAAAAGAATGACAGAAATTTATCAAACAATTTCGGATATAATTAATAAACTCTGTGGCCACGAATTTGTGAACGAACTCTATGGTAGAGCTCCTGTACAGATTTACTCCTCTGACATGCATCCACTACAAACTGGTAGAGGAGCCTTAATGCTCATATCCCCAAGAGTTGTTCTAGTGGTAGAGGAGACTGTGTTCCCATATCCCTAAGAGCTGTTCTAGTGGTAGAGGAGACTGTGTTCCCATAACCCCAAGAGTTGTTCTAGTGGTAGAGGAGAGTGTGTGCCCATATCCCCAAGAGTTGTTCTAGTGGTAGAGGAGAGTGTGTGCCCATATCCCCAAGAGCTGTTCTAGTGGTAGAGGAGAGTGTGTGCCCATATCCCCAAGAGCTGTTCTAGTGGTAGAGGAGCCTGTGTGCCCATATCCCCAAGAGCTGTTCTAGTGGTAGAGTAGCCTGTGTGCCCATATCCCCAAGAGCTGTTCTAGTGGTAGAGGAGACTGTGTTCCCATAACCCCAAGAGTTGTTCTAGTGGTAGAGGAGAGTGTGTGCCCATATCCCCAAGAGTTGTTCTAGTGGTAGAGGAGAGTGTGTGCCCATATCCCCAAGAGCTGTTCTAGTGGTAGAGGAGAGTGTGTGCCCATATCCCCAAGAGCTGTTCTAGTGGTAGAGGAGCCTGTGTGCCCATATCCCCAAGAGCTGTTCTAGTGGTAGAGTAGCCTGTGTGCCCATATCCCCAAGAGCTATTCTAGTGATAGAGGAGCCTGTGTGCCCATATCCCCAAGAGCTGTTCTAGTGGTAGAGGAGCCTGTGTGCCCATATCCCCAAGAGCTGTTCTAGTGGTAGAGGAGCCTGTGTGCCCATATCCCCAAGAGCTGTTCTAGTGGTAGAGGAGCCTGTGTGCCCATATCCCCAAGAGCTGTTCTAGTGGTAGAGGAGAGTGTGTGCCCATATCCCCAAGAGCTGTTCTAGTGGTAGAGGAGCCTGTGTGCCCATATCCCCAAGAGCGGTTCTAGTGGTAGAGGAGCCTGTGTGCCCATATCCCCAAGAGCTGTTCTAGTGGTAGAGGAGCCTGTGTGCCCATATCCCCAAGAGCTGTTCTAGTGGTAGAGGAGCATGTGTGCCCATATCCCCAAGAGCTGTTCTAGTGGTAGAGGAGCCTGTGTGCCCATATCCCCAAGAGCTGTTCTAGTGGTAGAGTAGCCTGTGTGCCCATATCCCCAAGAGCTGTTCTAGTGGTAGAGGAGCCTGTGTGCCCATATCCCCAAGAGCTGTTCTAGTTTTAGAGGAGACTGTATGCCCATATCCCCAAGAGCTGTTCTAGTGGTAGAGGAACCTGTGTTCCCATATACCCAAGAGCTGTTCTAGTGGTAGAGAAGCCTGTTTTCCCATATCCCCAAGAGCTGTTCTAGTGGTAGAGAAGCCTGTTTTCCCATATCCCCAAGAGCTGTTCTAGTGGTAGAGAAGCATGTGTTTCCATATCCCCAAGAGCTGTTCTAGTGGTAGAGAAGCCTGTGTTTCCATATCCCCAAGAGCTGTTCTAGTGGTAGAGAAGCCTGTGTTCCCATATCCCCAAGAGCTGTTCTAGTGGTAGCAATGCTACCAAGGGACTACCGAAGCTAGACAGCTGAAAAGGTTGGCCCCTCAACTCCACCTCTTCCCCGTCACTCCAGGAACAGACTAGACCGTCTGGTCTGGCCAAGCGAGTTGGGATCCAGGGGGGAACGCAACACGATACTCAAAAATCCCGTACTGGAGTCGGATGTGTTGGGCAGAAAGACGCAAATAGACCACAAAACAACGCACTTAACCCACTACAAAAGAATCTAGAATGACAAGCGAACTCTTATTGCCAATCCAGCGTGCTATGACTACATACATAGAGCAAACAAATAAGACAAAGAACTCTAGAATGGTTCATTATGCATGGAGACAGGACTGGGTCAAATATATGTATATAATGCACCATAAATAGCAGTCTTGATTGCGCTGGCAGGGAGAATTAATGTAAATATTTGTCATGGATGTGGATAAATGGCAAGTTAGAGTTGGACAATTTGAATTTGGGGTGCTGGTATGAGAAGAAATATTAGACAGACAGACAGATGGACGGACAGACAGACGAACGTTATCAGACCAGCGGATAGATGGAAGGACAAATCGGATAAATGCGTCGTCTTTATATATTAACAAATTGAACGGCTAATATTGTCTTGGGTGTCTTATATCTTCCTTGTAATTAAGTTGTTTATTCTACGGTTCATTTTCTACGATCTATACTCAATGTTATCTGTCATGAATATCCTACTTTTTTCTGTCGTCCATTTTTATAGTCCTCAGGTTCCTGACATGTTGTTGTTGTTCAGCCCTCTACCTTTCAACTTCATTTGTCCTTTCATTTGTTTATTCATTTTTCTTGATTTTCTGAACTAGGTACACGACAACAAGCGACCATTACAATTTCATGTAACTAGGGGAAAAACAACAACATGGTTTTGAAAATTAGAACGTCTAAACTAGGGCATTTGAATCTTCTTTCCTTCCTCGTTTGCTTTTCTTTGTCGAGGAGAGATATAATTTGGGTCTTTTGCTCTTCTCTTCGCCTCTGCTGCTGTTATAATTTTTTTTTTCGTTCGCCAGCTTTTGCCTCTGACGAAGTCCCTAGAGACTAGAAACTAAATTTTGCGAGTTAATCCATTTTTCCCTGGCAGCAGTGTGCACTGGGTCCCTCGCCGCACAGGCAGATAACTCCGACTTTGGAGGTACTCATATTTTTTTCCGTCGATGAGTAATTGACATTTCAAGCTGGCTCTCGCTGCTGAGACCAGGTGTGGTTGCCGCAGAGAGAAATCATAAATAAAAGTTCCAACTAGTGCAGCCTGGATTTGAACCCACAACCTCTCTGTCTCGAGGCCGACGTCTTGCCTCGAGACCAACCAGTCCCCTTGCTGCTGTTATGTTTCCTAGTGGGAATATAGTTTATAGTTCTTAGTGCTTCTAATATTCTATCAATCCATCTTTTCCGTGTTCGACCCTTCAGTCTGGTGTTTTCGCAAGTTTATTGAGGGCTCGTTGTGTTATTTATTGATCACTCTGCGTTGTCACGTGACCATGCCAATTTTCTGTTGTTTCTTTATATATTCTATGGCGGGGGTTACTTGAATCTTGTATATTGGAATAACTAAATGTTTTGTACTCAGATTCCAGCCATAAGATACATAAAGAAACAACAGATAAAATAGTTTGACAACGTAATAAAGCAGACTGTTTAAAACACTACACAACGCGCCATCAATAAACGTTGCGAGAACACCAGACCCATGGGCAGACCATTAAACAGATTAATTGATGAGATATTAGAAATACAAGGAAGCACAACAGCATAAGAATCCAACAGAAAAGCAAAAGACCACAAATTATATCTTCCCTCGACACTGACAGGCAGATGAGGAAGGAAAGTAGTAGGTGTACTCAGACCGGGTAGAGTAGTGATCAGATACGTTGGCTTCTGAGGCCATTCATTGCACGAGCTCCGTATCACTGGTTATTGAGAGGTTGTGTGACAGTTTCGAGAGCTGGCTAAAATATAATTTTAATGATAGTGGGAATTACACTGATTTGTTCAATGTTCCTTTAATGACAGTGGAATTAACACTGATTTGTTTAATGTTCCTTTAATGACAGTGGAATTAACACTGATTTGTTTAATGTTCCTTTAATGACAGTGGAATTAACACTGATTTGTTCAATGTTCCTTTAATGACAGTGGAATTAACACTGATTTGTTTAATGTTCCTTTAATGACAGTGGAATTAACACTGATTTGTTTAATGTTCCTTTAATGACAGTGGAATTAACACTGATTTGTTCAATGTTCCTTTAATGACAGTGGAATTAACGCTGATTTGTTTAATGTTCCTTTAAAGACAGTGGAATTAACGCTGATTTGTTCAATGTTCCTTTAATGACAGTGGAATTAACGCTGATTTGTTCAATGTTCCTTTAATGACAGTGGAATTAACGCTGATTTGTTTAATGTTCCTTTAATGACAGTGGAATTAACGCTGATTTGTTTAATGTTCCTTTAATGACAGTGGAATTAACACTGATTTGTTTAATGTTCCTTTAATGACAGTGGAATTAACGCTGATTTGTTCAATGTTCCTTTAATGACAGTGGAATTAACGCTGATTTGTTCAATGTTCCTTTAATGACAGTGGAATTAACGCTGATTTGTTCAATGTTCCTTTAATTACAGTGGAATTAACGCTGATTTGTTTAATGTTCCTTTAATGACAGTGGAATTAACGCTGATTTGTTTAATGTTCCTTTAATGACAGTGGAATTAACGCTGATTTGTTTAATGTTCCTTTAATGACAGTGGAATTAACGCTAATTTGTTCAATGTTCCTTTAATGACAGTGGAATTAACGCTGATTTGTTCAATGTTCCTTTAATGACAGTGGAATTAACGATGATTTGTTCAATGTTCCTTTAATGACAGTGGAATTAACACTGATTTGTTCAATGTTCCTTTAATGACAGTGGAGTTACGCTAATTTGTTCAATGTTCCTTTAACACGACGGCGACGACGACGATGATGATGATGATGATGATGATGATGATGATGATGATGACGATGATGATGATGATGATGATGATGGTGTTGGTGGTGGTGATGATGATGATGATGATGATGATGATGGTGATGATGATGATGATGATGGTGATGATGATGCGCTCAGAAGTAAATGAACTGAGAGTCATCAGCGACCTACTGACTGTTTACACCGGATTGACGTACAGAGCTGATCAAGAGTCTACCCCACCACCAAAATGGTGCTTCTGGAAACAGAATCCATCTGATTAAATTGAGCTCGAAAATGGAAGGCAGTCCAGTACTCCAAAAATAACACGCTGAAGTCGGATATTAACACGAAATACGCAAATTTCAAACTTTTCTATTAACTGCAACACATCACATCTACGCCCATTATCTTCCATTTAAGGGGAGATAATGAAGACTCGAATAAACTCCAGAAAGAAGTCGTTCGTCTCCGATAAGAATGAAGAAATGTCGCTGGCGGAGGAAAGATTATTCCCCCTGCGTTTAAAATAGATACGTTTGGGCCTGAAGCAAGCACCCTTTTTGCCCTACAGTGATCTCCCACATTGAATCCCCAAGACAAGACTTCTTGTTCAAATGCCAGTTGTCAATTTCTGTATTTATTTAACATCTCTCTCTCTCTCTCTCTCTCTCTCTCTCTCTCTATATATATATATATATATATATATATATATATATATATATATATATATATATGCATATATATAGCTTGAACAGTTGCACACTAAACTATAGTGCAGCTGGTTGGTCAAGCTTCGTTTCTATTATACATTAAACTACAGTACAATTATTGGGTAAAGATTTGTGCTTATTTTACGCTAAATTACAGTGCGAATATTACATCATGTTTGTGTTTATCTTACACTAAACTATAGTGCAGATACCAATTCAGACCTATGGAAGCGAATCATGGACAGTAGACAAACAAATGAAAAGACGATTAGAGGCCACAGAGATGTGATTTCTCAGAAGAATGTTGAAAGTTCCCTGGACAACTAAAAATACCAATGAGGACGTTCTCAAAGAGGCCAGCACAAAGATAAAAATAGATTTGTGTCATGGCATGGAAAACAACCAACGACAGAACTGATACGATGCACTGTAGATAGAAGATTATTGAAGGACTTGATCGCCTACGCCAACCGTTATGGCACATGATGATGATGATAGTGCAGATATTATCAGATCACGTTTGTTTTTATTTTACACAAAACAATTGTAGAGATACTTGGTAAAGTTATTGAGTTATTTTACACTCAACTGTGGTGCATTGTCTTCAACGTTGAACAAGCTACATACGCGTCTACACCTTCTGCGTTTCCCTGATGACGTTTACTTTTAAAAGGGCGTTAAGTAAATGCAGTTGAGTTGAGACTTAGTTTACGGCAAAGCTTTAATATTTGTAACTTTCGACCCAAACAATCCGACATCATCGCGGCATTTTTGTACCGAGTTTGCCTTCCCTCTTCGATCCCTGTTCGCTTAGCTCAACTGTTGAGTTCTTCTTTCCGATGTGAGCGCGAAGAGGTTAAGTTGGATATCGTTCAGCTATCGTTTAAATTGGTGAACAAGAACTACCCAGACACTAATATATCTCCATGTATTGTCTTTACTGTCTTTAGAAACAGACTCACTATTGTCTTTACTGTCTTTAGAAACAGACTCACTATTGTCTTTACTGTCTTTAGAAACAGACTCACTATTGTCTTTGCTGTCTTTAGAAACAGACTCACTATTGTCTTTACTGTCTTTAGAAACAGACTCGCTATTGTCTGTACTGTCTTTAGAAACAGACTCACTATTGTCTTTACTGTCTTTAGAAACAGACTCACTATTGTCTTTGCTGTCTTTAGAAACAGACTCACTATTGTCTTTACTGTCTTTAGAAACAGACTCACCATTGTCTTTACTGTCTTTAGAAACAGACCCACTATTGTCTTTGCTGTCTTTAGAAACAGACTCACTATTGTCTTTACTGTCTTTAGAAACAGACCCACTATTGTCTTTGCTATCTTTAGAAACAGACTCACTATTGTCTTTGCTGTCTTTAAGGAACAGACTCACTATTGTCTTTGCTGTCTTTAGGAACAGACTCACCATTGTCTTTACTGTCTTTAGAAACAGACTCACTATTGTCTTTACTGTCTTTAGAAACAGACTCACTATTGTCTTTGCTGTCTTTAGAAACAGACTCACTATTGTCTTTACTGTCTTTAGAAACAGACTCACTATTGTCTTTACTGTCTTTAGAAACAGACTCACTATTGTCTTTACTGTCTTTAGAAACAGACTCACTATTGTCTTTACTGTCTTTAGAAACAGACCCACTATTGTCTTTGCTGTCTTTAGGAACAGACTCACTATTGTCTTTGCTGTCTTTAGGAACAGAATCACCATTATCTTTACTGTCTTTAGAAACAGACTCACTATTGTCTTTACTGTCTTTAGAGATAGACTCCCTATTGTCTTTACTGTCTTTAGAAACAGACTCACCATTGTCTTTACTGTCTTTAGAAACAGACTCACCATTGTCTTTACTGTCTTTAGAAACAGACTCACTATTGTCTTTGCTGTCTTTAGAACAGACTCACTATTGTCTTTACTGTCTTTAGGAACAGACTCACCATTGTCTTTACTGTCTTTAGAAACAGACTCACTATTGTCTTTACTGTCTTTAGAGATAGACTCCCTATTGTCTTTACTGTCTTTAGAAACAGACTCACCATTGTCTTTACTGTCTTTAGAAACAGACTCACCATTGTCTTTACTGTCTTTAGAAACAGACTCACTCACTTGTCTTTACTGTCTTTAGAAACAGACTCACTATTGTCTTTACTGTCTTTAGAAACAGACTCACTATTGTCTTTACTGTCTTTAGAAACAGACTCACTATTGTCTTTACTGTCTTTAGAAACAGACTCCCCATTGTCTTTACTGTCTTTAGAAACAGACTCACCATTGTCTTTACTGTCTTTAGAAACAGACTCACTATTGTCTTTACTGTCTTTAGAAATAGACTCACTATTGTCTTTACTGTCTTTAGAAACAGACTCACTATTGTCTTTACTGTCTTTAGAGATAGACACCTATTGTCTTTACTGTCTTTAGAAACAGACTCACCATTGTCTTTACTGTCTTTAGAAACAGACTCACCATTGTCTTTACTGTCTTTAGAAACAGACTCGCTATTGTCTTTACTGTCTTTAGAAACAGACTCACCATTGTCTTTACTGTCTTTAGAAACAGACTCACCACTGTCTTTACTGTCTTTAGAAACAGACTCACCATTGTCTTTACTGTCTTTAGAAACAGACTCACCATTGTCTTTACTGTCTTTAGAAACAGACTCACTATTGTCTTTACTGTCTGTAGAAACAGACTCACCATTGTCTTTACTGTCTTTAGAAAGAGACTCACCATTGTCTTTACTGTCTTTAGAAACAGACTCACTATTGTCTTTACTGTCTTTAGAAACAGACTCACCATTGTCTTTACTGTCTTTAGAAACAGACTCACTATTGTCTTTACTGTCTTTAGAAACAGACTCGCTATTGTCTTTACAGTCTTTAGAAACAGACTCACTATTGTCTTTACTGTCTTTAGAAACAGACTCACCATTGTCTTTACTGTCTTTAGAAACAGACTCACTATTGTCTTTACTGTTTTTATAAACAGACTCACCATTGTCTTTACTGTCTTTAGAAACAGACTCACTATTGTCTTTACTGTCTTTAGAAACAGACTCGCTATTGTCTTTACTGTCTTTAGAAACAGACTGACTATTGTCTTTACTGTCTTTAGAAACATACTCACTATTGTCTTTACTGTCTTTAGAAACAGACTCACCATTGTCTTTACTGTCTTTAGAAACAGACTCACTATTGTCTTTACTGTCTTTAGAAACAGACTCACTATGTCTTTACTGTCTTTAGAAACAGACTCGCTATTGTCTTTACTGTCTTTAGAAACAGACTCACCATTGTCTTTACTGTCTTTAGAAACAGACTCACTATTGTCTTTACTGTCTTTAGAAACAGACTCACTATGTCTTTACTGTCTTTAGAAATAGACTCACTATTATCTTTACTGTCTTTAAAGATAGACTCCCTATTGTCTTTACTGTCTTTAGAAACAGACTCGCTATTGTCTTTACTGTTTTTAGAAACAGACTCACTATTGTCTGTACTGTCTTTAGAAACAGACTCACTATTGTCTGTACTGTCTTTAGGAACAGACTCACTATTGTCTTTACTGTCTTTAGAAACAGGCCCACTATTGTCTTTGCTGTCTTTAGGAACAGACTCACTATTGTCTTTACTGTCTTTAGAAAGAGACTCACTATTGTCTTTACTGTCTTTAGAAACCAGACCCACTATTGTCTTTACTGTTTTTTAGAAACAGACTCGCTATTGTCTTTACTGTCTTTAGAAACAGACTCGCTATTGTCTTTACTGTCTTTAGAAACAAACTCATTATTTTCTTTACTGTCTTTAGAAACAGACTCACTATTTTCTTTACTGTCTTTAGAAACAGACTCACTATGTCTTTACTATCTTTAGAAATAGACTCGCTATTGTCTTTACTGTTTTTAGAAACAGACTCACTATTGTCTTTACTGTCTTTAGAAACAGACTTACTATTGTCTTTACTGTCTTTAGAAACAGACTCACTATTGTCTTTACTGTTTTTAGAAACAGACTCACTATTGTCTTTACTGTTTTTAGAAATAGACTCACTATTGTCTTTACTGTCTTTAGAAACAGACTCGCTATTGTCTTTACTGTCTTTAGAAATAGACTCGCTATTATCTTTACTGTCTTTAGCAACAGACTCACTATTGTCTTTACTGTCTTTAGAAACAGACTCACTATTGTCTTTACTGTCTTTAGAAATATACTCGCTATTGTCTTTCCTGTTTTTAGAAACAGACTCACTATTGTCTTTACTGGCTTTAGAAACAGACTCACTATTGTCTTTACTATCCTTAGAAATATACTCGCTATTGTCTTTACTGTCTTTAGAAACAGACTCACTATTGTCATTACTGGCTTTAGAAATAGACTCACTATTGTCTTTACTGTCTTTAGAAACAGACTCACTATTGTCTTTACTGTCTTTAGGAACAGACTCGCTATTGTCTTTACTGTCTTTAGAAACAGATTCACTATTGTCTTTACTGTCTTTAGAAACAGACTCACTATTGTCTTTACTGTCTTTAGAAATAGACTCGCTATTGTCTTTACTGTTTTTAGAAACAGACTCACTATTGTCTTTACTGTCTTTAGAAACAGACTCACTATTGTCTTTACTGTCTTTAGAAACAGACTCACTATTGTCTTTACTGTCTTTAGAAATAGACTCGCTATTGTCTTTACTGTCTTTAGAAACAGACTCGCTATTGTCTTTACTGTCTTTAGAAACAGACTCACTATTGTCTTTACTGTCTTTAGAAATAGACTCGCTATTGTCTTTACTGTTTTTAGAAACAGACTCACTATTGTCATTGCTGGCTTTAGAAATAGACTCACTATTGTCTTTACTGTCTTTAGAAACAGACTCACTATTGTCTTTACTGTCTTTAGAAACAGACTCACTATTGTCTTTACTGTCTTTAGAAACAGACTCACTATTGTCTTTACTGTCTTTAGAAATAGACTCGCTATTGTCTTTACTGTCTTTAGAAACAGACTCGCTATTGTCGTTACTGTCTTTAGAAATAGACTCGCTATTGTCTTTACTGTCTTCAGAAACAGACTCACTTTTGTCTTTACTGTCTATTTAAATAGAATCGCTATTGTCTTTACTGTCTTTAGAAACAGACTCGCTATTGTCTTTACTGTCTTTAGAAACAGACTCACTATTGTCTTTACTGTCTTTAGAAACAGACTCACCATTGTCTTTACTGTCTTTAGAAACAGACTCACTATTGTCTTTACTGTCTTTAGAAACAGACTCACTATTGTCTTTACTGTCTTTAGCAACAGACTCACTATTGTCTGTACTGTCTTTAGAAACAGACTCACTATTGTCTTTACTGTCTTTAGAAACAGACTCACTATTGTCTTTACTGTCTTTAGCAACAGACTCACTATTGTCTTTACTGACTTTAGAAACAGACTCACTATTGTCTTTACTGTCTTTAGAAACAGACTCACTATTGTCTTTACTGTCTTTAGAAATAGACTCACTATTATCTTTACTGTCTTTAAAGATAGACTCCCTATTGTCTTTACTGTCTTTAGAAACAGACTCGCTATTGTCTTTACTGTTTTTAGAAACAGACTCACTATTGTCTGTACTGTCTTTAGAAACAGACTCACTATTGTCTGTACTGTCTTTAGGAACAGACTCACTATTGTCTTTACTGTCTTTAGAAACAGACCCACTATTGTCTTTGCTGTCTTTAGGAACAGACTCACTATTGTCTTTACTGTCTTTAGAAAGAGACTCACTATTGTCTTTACTGTCTTTAGAAACAGACCCACTATTGTCTTTACTGTTTTTAGAAACAGAATCGCTATTGTCTTTACTGTCATTAGAAACAGACTCGCTATTGTCTTTACTGTCTTTAGAAACAAACTCATTATTTTCTTTACTGTCTTTAGAAACAGACTCACTATTGTCTTTACTGTTTTTAGAAACAGACTCACTATTGTCTTTACTGTCTTTAGAAACAGACTCGCTATTGTCTTTACTGTCTTTAGAAATAGACTCGCTATTATCTTTACTGTCTTTAGCAACAGACTCACTATTGTCTTTACTGTCTTTAGAAACAGACTCACTATTGTCTTTACTGTCTTTAGAAACAGACTCGCTATTGTCTTTACTGTCTTTAGAAACAGACTCACCATTGTCTTTACTGTCTTTAGAAACAGACTCACCACTGTCTTTACTGTCTTTAGAAACAGACTCACCATTGTCTTTACTGTCTTTAGAAACAGACTCACCATTGTCTTTACTGTCTTTAGAAACAGACTCACTATTGTCTTTACTGTCTTTAGAAACAGACTCGCTATTGTCTTTACTGTCTTTAGAAATAGACTCGCTATTGTCTTTACTGTTTTTAGAAACAGACTCACTATTGTCTTTACTGTCTTTAGAAACAGACTCACTATTGTCTTTACTGTCTTTAGAAACAGACTCACTATTGTCTTTACTGTCTTTAGAAACAGACTCACTATTGTCTTTACTGTCTTTAGAAATAGACTCGCTATTGTCTTTACTGTTTTTAGAAACAGACTCACTATTGTCTTTACTGTCTTTAGAAACAGACTCGCTATTGTCTTTACTGTCTTTAGAAATAGACTCGCTATTGTCTTTACTGTTTTTAGAAACAGACTCACTATTGTCTTTACTGTCTTTAGAAACAGACTCACTATTGTCTTTACTGTCTTTAGAAACAGACTCACTATTGTCTTTACTGTCTTTAGAAATAGACTCGCTATTGTCTTTACTGTCTTTAGAAACAGACTCGCTATTGTCTTTACTGTCTTTAGAAACAGACTCACTATTGTCTTTACTGTCTTTAGAAATAGACTCGCTATTGTCTTTACTGTTTTTAGAAACAGACTCACTATTGTCATTACTGGCTTTAGAAATAGACTCACTATTGTCTTTACTGTCTTTAGAAACAGACTCACTATTGTCTTTACCGTCTTTAGAAACAGACTCACTATTGTCTTTACTGTCTTTAGAAATAGACTCGCTATTGTCTTTACTGTCTTTAGAAACAGACTCGCTATTGTCGTTACTGTCTTTAGAAATAGACTCGCTATTGTCTTTACTGTCTTCAGAAACAGACTCACTATTGTCTTTACTGTCTATTTAAATTGACTCGCTATTGTCTTTACTGTCTTTAGAAACAGACTCGCTATTGTCTTTACTGTCTTTAGAAACAGACTCACTATTGTCTTTACTGTCTTTAGAAACAGACTCACCATTGTCTTTACTGTCTTTAGAAACAGACTCACTATTGTCTTTACTGTCTTTAGAAACAGACTCACTATTGTCTTTACTGTCTTTAGCAACAGACTCACTATTGTCTGTACTGTCTTTAGAAACAGACTCACTATTGTCTTTACTGTCTTTAGAAACAGACTCACTATTGTCTTTACTGTCTTTAGCAACAGACTCACTATTGTCTTTACTGTCTTTAGAAACAGACTCACTATTGTCTTTACTGTCTTTAGAAACAGACTCACTATTGTCTTTACTGTCTTTAGAAACAGACTCACTATTGTCTTTACTGTCTTTAGAAACAGACTCACTATTGTCTTTACAGTCTTTAGAAACAGACTCACTATTGTCTTTACTGTCTTTAGAAACAGACTCACTATTGTCTGTACTGTCTTTAGAAACAGACTCACTATTGTCTTTACTGTCTTTAGAAATAGACTCGCTATTGTCTTTACTGTTTTTAGAAAACAGACTCACTATTGTCATTACTGGCTTTAGAAATAGACTCACTATTGTCTTTACTGTCTTTAAAAACAGACTCACTATTGTCTTTACTGTCTTTAGGAACAGACTCGCTATTGTCTTTACTGTCTTTAGAAACAGACTCACTATTGTCTTTACTGTCTTTAGGAACAGACTCGCTATTGTCTTTACTGTCTTTAGAAACAGACTCACTATTGTCTTTACTGTTTTTAGAAACAGACTCACTATTGTCTTTACTGTTTTTAGAAACAGACTCACTATTGTCTTTACTGTTTTTAGAAATAGACTCGCTATTGTCTTTACTGTCTTTAGAAACAGAATCACTATTGTCTTTACTGTCTTTTTAAAAAGATTCGCTATTGTCTTTACTGTCTTTATAAACAGATTCGCTATTGTCTTTACTGTCTTTATAAACAGATTCGCTATTGTCTTTACTGTCTTTAGAAACAGACTCGCTATTGTCTTTACTGTCTTTATAAACAGACTCACTATTGTCTTTACTGTCTTTATAAACAGATTCGTTATTGTCTTTACTGTCTTTAGAAAACAGATTCGCTATTGTCTCTACTGTCTTTATAAACAGATTCGCTGTTGTCTTTACTGTCTTTAGAAACAGATTCGCTATTGTCTTTACTGTCTTTAGAAACAGATTCGCTATTGTCTATACTGTCTTTAGAAACAGAATCACTATTGTCTTTACTGTCTTTAGAAACAGAATCACTATTGTCTTTACTGTCTTTATAAACAGATTCACTATTGTCTTTACTGTCTTTATAAACAGATTCGCTATTGTCTTTACTGTCTTTATAAACAGATTCGCTATTGTCTTTACTGTCTTTAGAAACAGATTCGCTATTGTCTTTACTGTCTTTAGAAACAGATTCGCTATTGTCTTTACTGTCTTTAGAAACAGATTCGCTATTGTCTTTACTGTCTTTAGAAACAGACTCACTATTGTCTTTACTGTCTTTAGAAACAGACTCACTATTGTCTTTACTGTCTTTAAAAACAGACCCACTAATGTCTTTACTGTCTTTAGAAACAGACTCACTATTGTCTTTACTGTCTTTAGAAACAGACTCACTATTGTCTTTACTGTCTTTAGAAACAGACTCACTATTGTCTTTACTGTCTTTAGAAACAGACTCCCCATTGTCTTTACTGTCTTTAGAAACAGACTCACCATTGTCTTTACTGTCTTTAGAAACAGACTCACTATTGTCTTTACTGTCTTTAGAAATAGACTCACTATTGTCTTTACTGTCTTTAGAAACAGACTCACTATTGTCTTTACTGTCTTTAGAGATAGACACCCTATTGTCTTTACTGTCTTTAGAAACAGACTCACCATTGTCTTTACTGTCTTTAGAAACAGACTCACCATTGTCTTTACTGTCTTTAGAAACAGACTCGCTATTGTCTTTACTGTCTTTAGAAACAGACTCACCATTGTCTTTACTGTCTTTAGAAACAGACTCACCACTGTCTTTACTGTCTTTAGAAACAGACTCACCATTGTCTTTACTGTCTTTAGAAACAGACTCACCATTGTCTTTACTGTCTTTAGAAACAGACTCACTATTGTCTTTACTGTCTGTAGAAACAGACTCACCATTGTCTTTACTGTCTTTAGAAAGAGACTCACCATTGTCTTTACTGTCTTTAGAAACAGACTCACTATTGTCTTTACTGTCTTTAGAAACAGACTCACCATTGTCTTTACTGTCTTTAGAAACAGACTCACTATTGTCTTTACTGTCTTTAGAAACAGACTCGCTATTGTCTTTACAGTCTTTAGAAACAGACTCACTATTGTCTTTACTGTCTTTAGAAACAGACTCACCATTGTCTTTACTGTCTTTAGAAACAGACTCACTATTGTCTTTACTGTTTTTATAAACAGACTCACCATTGTCTTTACTGTCTTTAGAAACAGACTCACTATTGTCTTTACTGTCTTTAGAAACAGACTCGCTATTGTCTTTACTGTCTTTAGAAACAGACTGACTATTGTCTTTACTGTCTTTAGAAACATACTCACTATTGTCTTTACTGTCTTTAGAAACAGACTCACCATTGTCTTTACTGTCTTTAGAAACAGACTCACTATTGTCTTTACTGTCTTTAGAAACAGACTCACTATGTCTTTACTGTCTTTAGAAACAGACTCGCTATTGTCTTTACTGTCTTTAGAAACAGACTCACCATTGTCTTTACTGTCTTTAGAAACAGACTCACTATTGTCTTTACTGTCTTTAGAAACAGACTCACTATGTCTTTACTGTCTTTAGAAATAGACTCACTATTATCTTTACTGTCTTTAGAAACAGATTCACTATTGTCTTTACTGTCTTTAGAAACAGACTCACTATTGTCTTTACTGTCTTTAGAAACAGACTCACTATTGTCTTTACTGTCTTTAGAAACAGACTCACTATTGTCTTTACTGTCTTTAGAAATAGACTCGCTATTGTCTTTACTGTTTTTAGAAACAGACTCACTATTGTCTTTACTGTCTTTAGAAACAGACTCGCTATTGTCTTTACTGTCTTTAGAAATAGACTCGCTATTGTCTTTACTGTTTTTAGAAACAGACTCACTATTGTCTTTACTGTCTTTAGAAACAGACTCACTATTGTCTTTACTGTCTTTAGAAACAGACTCACTATTGTCTTTACTGTCTTTAGAAATAGACTCGCTATTGTCTTTACTGTCTTTAGAAACAGACTCGCTATTGTCTTTACTGTCTTTAGAAACAGACTCACTATTGTCTTTACTGTCTTTAGAAATAGACTCGCTATTGTCTTTACTGTTTTTAGAAACAGACTCACTATTGTCATTACTGGCTTTAGAAATAGACTCACTATTGTCTTTACTGTCTTTAGAAACAGACTCACTATTGTCTTTACTGTCTTTAGAAACAGACTCACTATTGTCTTTACCGTCTTTAGAAACAGACTCACTATTGTCTTTACTGTCTTTAGAAATAGACTCGCTATTGTCTTTACTGTCTTTAGAAACAGACTCGCTATTGTCGTTACTGTCTTTAGAAATAGACTCGCTATTGTCTTTACTGTCTTCAGAAACAGACTCACTATTGTCTTTACTGTCTATTTAAATTGACTCGCTATTGTCTTTACTGTCTTTAGAAACAGACTCGCTATTGTCTTTACTGTCTTTAGAAACAGACTCACTATTGTCTTTACTGTCTTTAGAAACAGACTCACCATTGTCTTTACTGTCTTTAGAAACAGACTCACTATTGTCTTTACTGTCTTTAGAAACAGACTCACTATTGTCTTTACTGTCTTTAGCAACAGACTCACTATTGTCTGTACTGTCTTTAGAAACAGACTCACTATTGTCTTTACTGTCTTTAGAAACAGACTCACTATTGTCTTTACTGTCTTTAGCAACAGACTCACTATTGTCTTTACTGTCTTTAGAAACAGACTCACTATTGTCTTTACTGTCTTTAGAAACAGACTCACTATTGTCTTTACTGTCTTTAGAAACAGACTCACTATTGTCTTTACTGTCTTTAGAAACAGACTCACTATTGTCTTTACAGTCTTTAGAAACAGACTCACTATTGTCTTTACTGTCTTTAGAAACAGACTCACTATTGTCTGTACTGTCTTTAGAAACAGACTCACTATTGTCTTTACTGTCTTTAGAAATAGACTCGCTATTGTCTTTACTGTTTTTAGAAACAGACTCACTATTGTCATTACTGGCTTTAGAAATAGACTCACTATTGTCTTTACTGTCTTTAAAAACAGACTCACTATTGTCTTTACTGTCTTTAGGAACAGACTCGCTATTGTCTTTACTGTCTTTAGAAACAGACTCACTATTGTCTTTACTGTCTTTAGGAACAGACTCGCTATTGTCTTTACTGTCTTTAGAAACAGACTCACTATTGTCTTTACTGTTTTTAGAAACAGACTCACTATTGTCTTTACTGTTTTTAGAAACAGACTCACTATTGTCTTTACTGTTTTTAGAAATAGACTCGCTATTGTCTTTACTGTCTTTAGAAACAGAATCACTATTGTCTTTACTGTCTTTTTAAAAGATTCGCTATTGTCTTTACTGTCTTTATAAACAGATTCGCTATTGTCTTTACTGTCTTTATAAACAGATTCGCTATTGTCTTTACTGTCTTTAGAAACAGACTCGCTATTGTCTTTACTGTCTTTATAAACAGACTCACTATTGTCTTTACTGTCTTTATAAACAGATTCGTTATTGTCTTTACTGTCTTTAGAAACAGATTCGCTATTGTCTTTACTGTCTTTATAAACAGATTCGCTGTTGTCTTTACTGTCTTTAGAAACAGATTCGCTATTGTCTTTACTGTCTTTAGAAACAGATTCGCTATTGTCTTTACTGTCTTTAGAAACAGAATCACTATTGTCTTTACTGTCTTTAGAAACAGAATCACTATTGTCTTTACTGTCTTTATAAACAGATTCACTATTGTCTTTACTGTCTTTATAAACAGATTCGCTATTGTCTTTACTGTCTTTATAAACAGATTCGCTATTGTCTTTACTGTCTTTAGAAACAGATTCGCTATTGTCTTTACTGTCTTTAGAAACAGATTCGCTATTGTCTTTACTGTCTTTAGAAACAGATTCGCTATTGTCTTTACTGTCTTTAGAAACAGACTCACTATTGTCTTTACTGTCTTTAGAAACAGACTCACTATTGTCTTTACTGTCTTTAAAAACAGACCCACTAATGTCTTTACTGTCTTTAGAAACAGACTCACTATTGTCTTTACTGTCTTTAGAAACAGACTCACTATTGTCTTTGCTGTCTTTAGAAACAGACTCACTATTGTCTTTACTGTCTTTAGAAACAGACTCCCCATTGTCTTTACTGTCTTTAGAAACAGACTCACCATTGTCTTTACTGTCTTTAGAAACAGACTCACTATTGTCTTTACTGTCTTTAGAAATAGACTCACTATTGTCTTTACTGTCTTTAGAAACAGACTCACTATTGTCTTTACTGTCTTTAGAGATAGACACCCTATTGTCTTTACTGTCTTTAGAAACAGACTCACCATTGTCTTTACTGTCTTTAGAAACAGACTCACCATTGTCTTTACTGTCTTTAGAAACAGACTCGCTATTGTCTTTACTGTCTTTAGAAACAGACTCACCATTGTCTTTACTGTCTTTAGAAACAGACTCACCACTGTCTTTACTGTCTTTAGAAACAGACTCACCATTGTCTTTACTGTCTTTAGAAACAGACTCACCATTGTCTTTACTGTCTTTAGAAACAGACTCACTATTGTCTTTACTGTCTGTAGAAACAGACTCACCATTGTCTTTACTGTCTTTAGAAAGAGACTCACCATTGTCTTTACTGTCTTTAGAAACAGACTCACTATTGTCTTTACTGTCTTTAGAAACAGACTCACCATTGTCTTTACTGTCTTTAGAAACAGACTCACTATTGTCTTTACTGTCTTTAGAAACAGACTCGCTATTGTCTTTACAGTCTTTAGAAACAGACTCACTATTGTCTTTACTGTCTTTAGAAACAGACTCACCATTGTCTTTACTGTCTTTAGAAACAGACTCACTATTGTCTTTACTGTTTTTATAAACAGACTCACCATTGTCTTTACTGTCTTTAGAAACAGACTCACTATTGTCTTTACTGTCTTTAGAAACAGACTCGCTATTGTCTTTACTGTCTTTAGAAACAGACTGACTATTGTCTTTACTGTCTTTAGAAACATACTCACTATTGTCTTTACTGTCTTTAGAAACAGACTCACCATTGTCTTTACTGTCTTTAGAAACAGACTCACTATTGTCTTTACTGTCTTTAGAAACAGACTCACTATGTCTTTACTGTCTTTAGAAACAGACTCGCTATTGTCTTTACTGTCTTTAGAAACAGACTCACCATTGTCTTTACTGTCTTTAGAAACAGACTCACTATTGTCTTTACTGTCTTTAGAAACAGACTCACTATGTCTTTACTGTCTTTAGAAATAGACTCCCTATTATCTTTACTGTCTTTAAAGATAGACTCCCTATTGTCTTTACTGTCTTTAGAAACAGACTCGCTATTGTCTTTACTGTTTTTAGAAACAGACTCACTATTGTCTGTACTGTCTTTAGAAACAGACTCACTATTGTCTGTACTGTCTTTAGAAACAGACTCACTATTGTCTTTACTGTCTTTAGAAACAGACCCACTATTGTCTTTGCTGTCTTTAGGAACAGACTCACTATTGTCTTTACTGTCTTTAGAAAGAGACTCACTATTGTCTTTACTGTCTTTAGAAACAGACCCACTATTGTCTTTACTGTTTTTAGAAACAGAATCGCTATTGTCTTTACTGTCATTAGAAACAGACTCGCTATTGTCTTTACTGTCTTTAGAAACAACTCATTATTTTCTTTACTGTCTTTAGAAACAGACTCACTATTGTCTTTACTGTTTTTAGAAACAGACTCACTATTGTCTTTACTGTCTTTAGAAACAGACTCGCTATTGTCTTTACTGTCTTTAGAAATAGACTCGCTATTGTCTTTACTGTCTTTAGCAACAGACTCACTATTGTCTTTACTGTCTTTAGAAACAGACTCACTATTGTCTTTACTGTCTTTAGAAATATACTCGCTATTGTTTTACTGTTTTTAGAAACAGACTCACTATTGTCTTTACTGGCTTTAGAAACAGACTCACTATTGTCTTTACTGTCCTTAGAAATATAGTCGCTATTGTCTTTACTGTCTTTAGAAACAGACTCACTATTGTCATTACTGGCTTTAGAAATAGACTCACTATTGTCTTTACTGTCTTTAGAAACAGACTCACTATTGTCTTTACTGTCTTTAGGAACAGACTCGCTATTGTCTTTACTGTCTTTAGAAACAGATTCACTATTGTCTTTACTGTCTTTAGAAACAGACTCACTATTGTCTTTACTGTCTTTAGAAACAGACTCACTATTGTCTTTACTGTCTTTAGAAACAGACTCACTATTGTCTTTACTGTCTTTAGAAATAGACTCGCTATTGTCTTTACTGTTTTTAGAAACAGACTCACTATTGTCTTTACTGTCTTTAGAAACTGACTCGCTATTGTCTTTACTGTCTTTAGAAATAGACTCGCTATTGTCTTTACTGTTTTTAGAAACAGACTCACTATTGTCTTTACTGTCTTTAGAAACAGACTCACTATTGTCTTTACTGTCTTTAGAAACAGACTCACTATTGTCTTTACTGTCTTTAGAAATAGACTCGCTATTGTCTTTACTGTCTTTAGAAACAGACTCGCTATTGTCTTTACTGTCTTTAGAAACAGACTCACTATTGTCTTTACTGTCTTTAGAAATAGACTCGCTATTGTCTTTACTGTTTTTAGAAACAGACTCACTATTGTCATTACTGGCTTTAGAAATAGACTCACTATTGTCTTTACTGTCTTTAGAAACAGACTCACTATTGTCTTTACTGTCTTTAGAAACAGACTCACTATTGTCTTTACTGTCTTTAGAAACAGACTCACTATTGTCTTTACTGTCTTTAGAAACAGACTCGCTATTGTCTTTACTGTCTTTAGAAACAGACTCGCTATTGTCGTTACTGTCTTTAGAAATAGACTCGCTATTGTCTTTACTGTCTTCAGAAACAGACTCACTATTGTCTTTACTGTCTATTTAAATGACTCGCTATTGTCTTTACTGTCTTTAGAAACAGACTCGCTATTGTCTTTACTGTCTTTAGAAACAGACTCACTATTGTCTTTACTGTCTTTAGAAACAGACTCACATTGTCTTTACTGTCTTTAGAAACAGACTCACTATTGTCTTTACTGTCTTTAGAAACAGACTCACTATTGTCTTTACTGTCTTTAGCAACAGACTCACTATTGTCTGTACTGTCTTTAGAAACAGACTCACTATTGTCTTTACTGTCTTTAGAAACAGACTCACTATTGTCTTTACTGTCTTTAGCAACAGACTCACTATTGTCTTTACTGTCTTTAGAAACAGACTCACTATTGTCTTTACTGTCTTTAGAAACAGACTCACTATTGTCTTTACTGTCTTTAGAAACAGACTCACTATTGTCTTTACTGTCTTTAGAAACAGACTCACTATTGTCTTTACTGTCTTTAGAAACAGACTCACTATTGTCTTTACTGTCTTTAGAAACAGACTCACTATTGTCTTTACTGTCTTTAGAAACAGACTCACTATTGTCTTTACTGTCTTTAGAAATAGACTCGCTATTGTCTTTACTGTTTTTAGAAACAGACTCACTATTGTCATTACTGGCTTTAGAAACAGACTCACTATTGTCTTTACTGTCTTTAAAAACAGACTCACTATTGTCTTTACTGTCTTTAGAAACAGACTCGCTATTGTCTTTACTGTCTTTAGAAACAGACTCACTATTGTCTTTACTGTCTTTAGGAACAGACTCGCTATTGTCTTTACTGTCTTTAGAAACAGACTCACTATTGTCTTTACTGTTTTTAGAAACAGACTCACTATTGTCTTTACTGTTTTTAGAAACAGACTCACTATTGTCTTTACTGTTTTTAGAAATAGACTCGCTATTGTCTTTACTGTCTTTAGAAACAGAATCACTATTGTCTTTACTGTCTTTTTAAAAGATTCGCTATTGTCTTTACTGTCTTTATAAACAGATTCGCTATTGTCTTTACTGTCTTTATAAACAGATTCGCTATTGTCTTTACTGTCTTTAGAAACAGACTCGCTATTGTCTTTACTGTCTTTATAAACAGACTCACTATTGTCTTTACTGTCTTTATAAACAGATTCGTTATTGTCTTTACTGTCTTTAGAAACAGATTCGCTATTGTCTTTACTGTCTTTATAAACAGATTCGCTGTTGTCTTTACTGTCTTTAGAAACAGATTCGCTATTGTCTTTACTGTCTTTAGAAACAGATTCGCTATTGTCTTTACTGTCTTTAGAAACAGAATCACTATTGTCTTTACTGTCTTTAGAAACAGAATCACTATTGTCTTTACTGTCTTTATAAACAGATTCACTATTGTCTTTACTGTCTTTAGAAACAGATTCGCTATTGTCTTTACTGTCTTTATAAACAGATTCGCTATTGTCTTTACTGTCTTTAGAAACAGATCGCTATTGTCTTTACTGTCTTTAGAAACAGATTCGCTATTGTCTTTACTGTCTTTAGAAACAGATTCGCTATTGTCTTTACTGTCTTTAGAAACAGACTCACTATTGTCTTTACTGTCTTTAGAAACAGACTCACTATTGTCTTTACTGTCTTTAAAAACAGACCCACTAATGTCTTTACTGTCTTTAGAAACAGACTCACTATTGTCTTTACTGTCTTTAGAAACAGACTCACTATTGTCTTTACTGTCTTTAGAAACAGACTCACTATTGTCTTTACTGTCTTTAGAAACAGACTCACTATTGTCTTTACTGTCTTTAGAAACAGACTCACTATTGTCTTTACTGTCTTTAGAAACAGACTCACTATTGTCTTTACTGTCTTTAGAAACAGACTCACTATTGTCTTTACTGTCTTTAGAAACAGACTCACTATTGTCTTTACTGTCTTTAGAAACAGACTCACTATTGTCTTTACTGTCTTTAGAAACAGACTCACTATTGTCTTTACTGTCTTTAGAAACAGACTCGCTATTGTCTTTACTGTCTTTAGAAACAGACTCACTATTGTCTTTACTGTCTTTAGAAAACAGACTCGCTATTGTCTTTACTGTCTTTAGAAACAGACTCGCTATTGTCTTTACTGTCTTTAGAAACAGACTCACTATTGTCTTTACTGTCTTTAGAAACAGACTCGCTATTGTCTTTACTGTCTTTAGAAACAGACTCACTATTGTCTTTACTGTCTTTAGAAACAGACTCACTATTGTCTTTACTGTCTTTAGAAACAGACTCGCTATTGTCTTTACTGTCTTTAGAAACAGACTCGCTATTGTCTTTACTGTCTTTAGAAATAGACTCGCTATTGTCTTTACTGTCTTTAGAAACAGACTCGCTATTGTCTTTACTGTCTTTAGAACAGACTCGCTATTGACATTGATTGGTGGCATTGACTGTACCAATACAGAATAGTCCAAATTAGACAACAGAAAAATGAAGGATTTTGACAAGAAATATTGGCGAATTTCACGTCATTGTGAAAACATTGATGAATTATGACTGATTTGGAGTCTCAAGCAGTTTTGGTGGAGTCGCTTATTTATAAAAAAAATTGAGAAGTCCTAATGCAAACCATGGGGCATGGACAACATAAACCTGGCTACAACAATTCACGCCAGCGGTGGATATTCAGAAGAGACAACAATGACCACGACTCCCGTAATGTTTTATCACGATACATAACACAGCCATATTGCAGCTCAATGATTTAAATGTCAGTGCCCTACCACTACAAACCATCTTATCTCAGAGGCTAGATAAGTACAGAACATCTCTCTTATCACTGCGTTCCGTATCTCCGAAGATGGAGTTATATGCCTGTGCGGCAAGGGACCCCTGTACACACGGCTGTCAGGGAAAAAAAGGATTAACACACAAAATTCAGTTCCTGGTGTCTGTTGACTTCGCCAGAGGTGAAAGCTGACGAGCAAAAAAACTGCGTTCTGTCTTTACATATTAATCAAACCTGAACAAAATTGTCAGAGTCTTGAATTAGCAGCAAAATCATGTTTTATTGTCGTAACTTACAATGTAAATAACAAATATATTATAATGTAAATATGATAACTTACGCATTTAATGAAGGAACTATTTTACGTAGCGTAAAGTGCCGTAAATTATATTGATGTTGGAAATTATCAGGTTAAAGGACAACCTACAAGTTTCTAAACAAACAGAGCGTGATGTAATGTTTATACATGTTACGCAACTACTCATCACGCTCTGGCCTCAAGTTTCTAACCCACCGCCTGCAGCTGCGTCACACACATGACAGAATGTTCTGCTATACGACAATCTTTGACATCTCCTACACTGAGTGTTCTTAACAGTTTCAACATGATCGTAACGAACTTCAAACATGTGCAGCTTTTCGACATTTTCCTATTACTAATTTTGCAACATTCTTATACCCAAGATGCTATTTTCTCAACGTAAATACTCAAATGTCAAGCGGAAGCACGTGTTGCTCGTAATTTGTGTAGCCTTGTCAACAGTCAATTTGTTTCTATAAACATCTTCACGAGATTACAGTGACGTCCTTAACAGTCCATAATCTCAAACCACGTTTTTCAACCGAGACTTAGTCGAGCATTATTTCTACTCGAAAAATTAAGAACTGTTGAAAAAAGAGGACAGAGGTTAGCAACGAATTTAAGTACGAGGGAATGTTTATGTTTTTATTACACGATAAAACGATAAATATTTCAAAGATAAGGATTTATTATCTAACACACAATCTCTCCCTTGTTCTCTTCCTCCAGTGCCATCATGTTGTCCCAGCGTACAGAATGACAAATGTCGACGTGCCTGTTCTCAGGTAAGCTATTTTATTCCCACATTTGTGTATATCCACAGTCGTATCCTTGACATCATCATTTCTCCTTCATCCCCTCAACATCATCACCATGTGTGTTATCATGTATAACTGTTGACACCGTCCAAGATTTAGAATACACAGTATGAGTTGTGGAAATACAAATCCTGAGTCTCACACGTGGTGACAATTGCTTTGATCAAGCGGCCTTTATCCCTCTAGTTCTATCATGAGGCCGCCCCCTCCCCGACATACACCAATAATGTTACTATGTGACGCAACGATAGTTTTTTTTTTTCTTTATAACTATTTCAAGATATCTTGATTCCGTTTCTGGCATTATTATCAGGTTTTGTTGCACTGCATTCACATCGTACATCCTCTTCGGCACACATTTCTTTACGACTTCCTTGTCTTCCGTTTTCCTGGGCTTCCTGCAAGGCAGCATTTATTTGTAGAGAAAGCCCTCTCTTCTGGGTAAAAGTCTTAGAAAAGAAACGATCTAACCCAAGGTTTGTGCCAGGTTTCCTTCTCGTGAGCCACATGGACTGACTTGTTCCTACTGCATGGATACATTCAAATGTTCTCACCAAATATAAAGTTCAGTCTTTTCTCTTCCTGGCTTCCTTACTTTCCAGCTTCAAGTGTCACTCATCGTACCAATATGGAACAAATAAAGGTAGCAAGAGAGACTGTAATCAATAGACAGGTATCGCTTCTCAGCCATGTAGGAAAGCTATATGCCAAAATTGTGGGGGTAATGCTGAGATCAATAATAGAACTACATTTGAGTGATGCTCTAATGGGGGTTCCTAAAAAAAAAAAAAACAGAGGATGCACTGACTGTACACCTTAAAACAGCTATGAGAAAAGACGGAAGAACACAATCAAAATTTCTACATAGCTTTCATTGACCAGGAAAAAAACATTCGACAGAGTAAACAGAGAACAACCGTGGGAGATACTAACAACATACGGAGTAAGCCAACATCTAACCAACCTAATTAAGTCTCTACATCAACAGCAGCGCACCAATCAGAGCAGCAGCAGGTTACACGGACCTCTTCGAAAGGTTAGAACAGGTGGGAGACAGGAGTGAGTACTATCACCCCTACTGATTATTACTTACATAGACTATATATGCAAGTTAGCCAACCCTTGAGACAGAGGAGATCAACGAGCTTTTATTTGCAGACGATCAGGCACTAATACATTTAAAAATAAAAGACCTACAAGAACACTTAAATAGACTTAAGAGCCCAGGCACAAAATACAACATGAAAATCAACAAAACAGAAGTCATGAATATCGCAAAAAAGAAGCAGAACATCAACATAACTATAGACGGCAGACAACTAAAACAAGTAGAGGGATTTAAATATCTAGGAAGTCTAGTGACAAACGACAATTCACAAATAGCAGAAATAGACTCAAGATGCAACAAAGATTGTCTAATCATTGGGCAGCTATCAACACTATTGACCATCAAGAAAATAACTCTAAGGGTAACACTAGCTTTCTACAATACAATCTTCATCACAACATTGTGCTATCGATGCTAATCCTGGGCCCTAGATGAAAGAACAATAAGAAAAAATAATCTCTACTGAATTGAAATATATTAGACGAATGACAGGAAACAGCCTGAGAGATAAGATCAGAAATGAAGAACTGAGAAAAAAGCTAGGAATAACCCATACCATAGAATATATAAAGAAACAACAGATACAATGGTTTGGCCACGTGACAAAACAGAAAGATCACAACACACGACAACGAGCCTTCGATAAACGTTGCAAGAACACCAGACCCAAGGACCGACCACGAAAAAGACGAATTGATGGAATATTAGATGAGCTAGGAAACATAACAGTAGCAGAATCGAACAGAAGAGCAAAAGACCTCAATTTATATTTCCCTTCGACGCTGAGGGGCACATGAGGAAGGAAAGAAAAAGTGTCGAGGTAGATGCATAGTTTTGTGTCTTGCTCTTCTGGCAGCCTCAACCATTTACATTTAATGCTGTTGTAGATGTTGTTACTCCAACATAGTCTAGGTCTGCCCCGAGCTTTATGTACTCCTCCTTTTGTATACACCTTCTATAGTATGACGTCAGTAGACATTCTATCCAGGTGGGAAAATCATTTTACATGTTGTCTTTGTATGTCATTTGGATTTTATTGTATGACATATCTTTTTCGTTTAACATCGTTTATGATTGTATCTCTTCTAGTCTCCATTCTACAGCACTCATATCTATCTCTTCTCAAAAGCACCCAAATCTACCTCTTCTTAAAAGCACTCAAAACTATCTCTCCTCAAAAGCACTCAAATCTACCACTCCTCAAAAGCACTCAAATCTACCTATTCTCAAAAGCACTCAAATCTACCACTCCCCAAAAGCACTCAAATCTACCACTCCCCAAAAGCACTCAAATCTACCACTCCTCAAAAGCACTCAAATCTACCACTCCTCAAAAGCACTCAAATGTACCTTTCCTCAAAAGCACTCAAATCTACCACTCCCCAAAAGCACTCAAATCTACCACTCCCCAAAAGCACTCAAATCTACCACTCCTCAAAAGCACTCAAATCTACCTATTCTCAAAAGCACTCAAATCTACCTATTCTCAAAAGCACTCAAATCTACCTCTCCTAAAAAAAAACACTTACATCAACTTCTCCTCACATCTAAAATTCACAAGATCATCACCTCTCATACAAATTATATTCTTCTCTTCACATTAACACTCAGTATAAAACATTTAAATATATCTCCCCCCCCCACCCCGCCGCCCCTCCCCGTTCAATCCAAAACACTCCACCCAACTTCCCTACAATTAAAACACAAATTGCCCTACTCCAGTCCTACACCACGCTCCAGGCTGACACCAAGTGTTTGCCCACTGTTTCCACCTTCCAGATTATTGTGTCAGAGACACCTACCCACAGTCTACTCCGTCTCGTATTGTTATTTGCGGATTGCAGTGTAAATACCGAGACGGCTCCGTGTTTGCAAGTGCCATAAAAGTCCCCACCATAATGACCCTCTTGTTGTCTAGTGAGCCGTTGCGTGTGAACAAACGTCATCATCATCATCATACCCCTCCAGATAGTCTTGTCACTGCTTTTCCTTAAAGCTAATTCACTGCCATTTTTTTTTCTTTGCCATACTGTTATAGCAGTTATCCATAGTATTCTTAAGGCCCGCTGGCTGGATGGAATCACCTAAAGTAAAGCTTGTGACGTTTAAGCATTAGGAGCACGGGTGTATGTGTGTAAAGTAACGTCAGACGTCTATAGCTCGCTTAACTGAAGACGTCACGAGCTTTAGGTGTTTTCGGGGAAAACGATCAGCCCGCAAGCCTTAAAAACTAAAACTATAAATTGCTATGGTCTAGTATGGTGTCTAGTATTTTGTCGCTGTTCTGTCTCTTCCTTTTCCCTTCTATTTCTCACGATGTTGCAGTATTTTCAAGTTGTCTTCCTCTCGAGACCTAAATATGATCGATTATTTCTTTCTGGTCCGCTACAAAAGTTGTATTTCTGCATTAACTTCAGTCAGGATTTCTTCACTAATCTATCAGCTTTCTATGGTATCGTCAACATTCTTTTGTAGAAGAACTTTTCTGCTGCTTTCTGTACATTTTTATTTTCTTATTTTCTGTTGTCCTCAACTCATGTTGTATTAAATATATTTCTTGCTGGACTTCGGTCACTACGGTGGATAGGCGGTAGCAACCGTTGAGGCTTAGTCTGAAAAGTGTTCCATGTAGTTTCCTCTTATTCCAAGTCCGGCTTGCTGTCAGATCTACTGAGTTTAGTGCTCTGTACACACCGTGAGCTGTGTTTTTCTTCCGGATTGTGTTTCGATATTCTGATTGCTAACGATGAATGATATCGTATGATGATGAACAGTTCAGCTGCGCTCACTTCGGTGCCGCTTAGACGCATGTCCTTTGACGTGTATTGTAGCTGCTATGATGCGACTGCAGCTGCCTTTCGTTGTTTGGATCCTTAATGAGATGATTTTTAATTCAGATGATTCCACAGGCACGGGTGGTTGAGCAATTATGGACTTAATTCGTTTTGCCGTGATACCGGGACCTTCGACTAACCATAACCATATTTCTTGCCTTAAAAATGGGTATGTCCTACCAGCAATTCTTCGATTATTTATGTCTGTTGCTATCACATCCAGGCTTGGTCAAATGCAATTCATCTGTATTGTCTCTTCCTCAACATTTCGCCTCAATGTGTTTTCCTGCCTTCTCTGTTTCCTTTTTGCCGGTGGGTTCGTTGAAACAGCTTGTCCGGTAATGTTTGTAGTTGCCATTGAAAGCAGATTAAACGTGGACAACTAAGAAAGCAGTTATAAACCACACACGTAGTTTTAAAAAGAATCATCATCAACATCATTATTGAATACCGTCTCCACATAGAAGGTTGGCTACCATGGAGCACAATTCCGCTCTGTGTCTAGCTTTGATAGTGCAAGTTGTCATAGGCTGACTTGTCCAGCTTTTGGTGTTACTCGTCTATGTTAGTCTTGGTTTGCCTTTGCCTCTTTTACTTTGTAGAGAATCAACACTCTTAATAGTTTGGTTACGTGACAAACACTACCTAAACAACAGATCAAGGGAACGTTCGTTGAAAAGACGGGTATATAGAAATACTTTAAATACTCAGGAAAGATGGATAAATGGAACACTAGAAATGCTCGGGAAAGATTGAACACTAAAAGTACATAAGAAATATGGATAAATGGAATATTAGAAATACTCAGGAATGATGAATAAATTGAATACTAAAAATACTCAGGAGATATGGATAAATGGAATACTATAAATACTCCGGAAAGATGGATAAATAGAATACTAGAACTATTAGGAAAATATGGATAAATGGAATACTAGAAATATTCAGGAACGATGGATAAATAGAGTATTAGAAATACTCAGAAATGGTGGATAATTTGAATACTAGAAATACACTGGAAGGATGGAAAGATGGAATAATAAAAATACCGGGAATGATGGATAGATGGAATGTAAGAAATACTTTGATAACGTGAGAATATAAGAAACCAATAAAAACACAAGAGATCGCAAACTACTTCTCTACTCGAAAAGGCACGACAAATAGAGATAGGAAGTTAGACTATTACAAGTCGCAGTGGTGACGTGGTTAATTAGCTCGACTACTAATCAAATGGAATCGGTTCAGTTCTAGGAATTTTTTGTTAAATTTACACGAGCAACGAGTTCAGCTATTCTTTGAAAATTTGTACTGGACATTTGCCCTGAAGAAGGAGAGCGACCTGATGTTAAGGTTATGGAAGGCCCCGGTATCACTGCAAACGAATTAAAATAACTAATTGCTCAATCGCCCGTGCCAGTGGAATCATCCGAATTACTATATCTTCTCCCAAACAAAGAAAGGTAGCTGTAGTCCCCATCATAGTAGTCTCAGCACACGTCAAAAGACATAAGGCGAAACCGCATATAAATTAAACACAGCCATGTGTTCCATTTCATGCGGTATTATCATTCATCGTAAACAATCGGGATATTGAAACACGATCAAAACGGATGAAACGCACAGCTCACGGTATGCACAGAGCACTTAACTCTGTAGCTCCTGCAACAAGCCGGACTTGGAATATGAGGAAACTGCAACAAGGAAACACTTTCAGACATAGCCTTTAACGGTGCATGCCGTCTATCCACCATATTGACCGGAAGTTTACGTCCTCTTGAAAATGATGATCGTCATATTTTTTTAAAATGTAAAGCGCTTGATGATGGACATCGTTTTTGGCTCCAAATCCGAACATATGAAACTCAGAGACCTGGTGTCATACCAACTAAAACCACCCAAACAATCAACTTGTTGTCATGGAAGTATATGGTTACTAACTTTATCTTCTTTCTTTCTTTTCCTGTCACTACTTTTTGCCGGTAGACGTCGCAGGCTGAAGTCAAAGATGTGCTTTCTGCCAAGGTTGCTTTTTGTGCTTGGTATATAGTGATATTGTATTGTTTTATTATGTCGTAGATTCCCTCAATCCACCTTCTTCTTGGTTTACCTCTATATCTTCGTTGTTCCATTTTGTTGTTATAAAGTTTATATTGCTCAAAAAATCGCTGGACATATCGTTCCTTTACATATTTTGATACAATGTTTTGTTTTTAATTGTTCGTGTGTTTGTGCTTTTATCCATAATATGAACAATCATGCTCTTCACTTCGATTTATTCTTTCAATTCTCTGTTCTTTCCTGCGTGCACAATATCTAAAATAAAATAAAACACCAACAGAGTTATGTTACGGGCGGTCTTAAAAATCGAACCAGCAGGTCGGCTAGAACCTGCAGAAAATTGTTTGAAGAATACTTAATCTAAGCCATTAAGTGCTGGCTTGAATGAATATTCGACAAATAAAAGGGGAACGATATCCTATAATGTACTCGTATAATATCGCAGGGAAGTGAGGATTCCAACTGTATCTAGCCAGACAACAGTGTTCAGAAGTATTGGCCAGTGATTTTTCTTGCTGCAATTATTTGAAATTACAGCTGGTATATCTGAGCATTGCAGGTTGTTGTTTTTTTTCCTTAAAAGAACGTTGAAACGTTAAACTTTAATTGTCTGCTTTGTGTAATCAGCTGTTAAACGCTAAATAACCTCTAGTGGCCAGCTGGTGCTGTCAGCTGTAAAACGTTAAATAAGTCTTAGTAGCCAGCTTGTGTTACCAGATGTAAAACGTTAAACAACCTCTAGTGGCCAGCTAGTGCTGTCAGCTGTAAAACGTTAAATAAGTCTTAGTAGCCAGCTTGTGTTGTTAGCTGTAGATGTTAAATAACCTGTAGTAACCAGCTTATATTACCAGATGTAAAATGTTAAATATCCTCAAGTAACCAGATTGTGTTACCGTTATGTAAAACAAAATTATGTAAAACGTTAAATAAGTCTGAGAAGCCAGCTTGTGTTGTTAGCAGTAGATGTTAAATAACAGCCAGTTTGTGTTGTCATCTGTAGATGTTAAATAACAGCCAGCTTGTGTTACCAGATGTAAAACGTTAAAAAGTTTTAGCAGCCAGCTTGTATTGTTAGCTGTAGGTGTTAAATAACAGCCAGTTTGTTTTGTCATCTGTAGATGTTAAATAACAGTCAGCTTGTGATGTCATATGTAAAACGTTAAATAAGCTCTAGTAACCAGCTTGTGATGTCATATGTAAAACGTTAAATAAGCTCTAGTAACCAGCTTGTGATGTCATATGTAAAACGTTAAATAAGCTCTAGTAACCAGCTTGTGATGTCATATGTAACACGTTAAATAAGCTCTAGTAACCAGCTTCTGATGTCATCTGTAAAACGTTAAATAAGCTCTAGTAACCAGCTTGTGATGTCAGCTATAAAGCCTTAAGCAAGTCTTAAAGGTCACCCTATATTTTTTTGGCTGTGAATTGTGTTACTTAACATGAACCGAGTTGTTTGAGAATGTAAACACAGTCTGATTGTTGTATAGTCTGTAAGAAATTATATGAACTTTATGTATTCCTTTCTACACTAGAATATTATCCACATCATCCTGTCATTGATACTTAAGTTGTCTTGTACTTTTATTCATTAAACAAAATAACTCATTTAGGATTCTTAGATTGTACATTCAAGTCAATTACGAAGAATTTATAGAATAACATTTAGTAGCAAACTTTGTTAGGAATTGAATATTTAACACAAATTGTTGCAGTTATCAGTTTCTCAAGTATTTCTTCTCCAAAGTAGTACATGTATTCTCATAAAATATTGTTAACAGATAAAGTGTCTGTTTTTGTGCAAACAAAACAAGAAAGTGGTTACAATTTGGAACCATTTATTGAAACTATCATTTGATATGTTCAGCGTCAAGTATTTGGAGGGTAAAGGTAAAAGGTAACAGTAAAGTACGAGACTTGAACCGGCGTCTTAGCACGCGAGTTTATACAGTGCTCGGCCACCTATCCAGAAATGTTCGTAGATTTCTGTATAGTGTCGCCTCAAGCATCGAAACTCAGATGCGAGGTGACATTCCTCACCTTCACAGGGTAATACCCTGGTACCCATTTTTTTTCCAACCACGAGTACAATTCATACTGCTCCCAGTGGGAATCGAACACGGGTTGTCCGAACGTCGGTAGTCCAGTCGGGTGGTTTTCCCAACTAGGCTACCGATGCCCCTTTGGTATTTGGGAGCTGGAGCTCTTTGATATGGATATCTAGCCGAGTCAACCGAAGATTTCACTGTAGGAATTGGCGCTATCGCTTCGGTGTTTCGTGCGTTTTGGTTGCGTGATTCCGAGGATGAATCGGACGTTTGTAGGCGCATCCATTGTTGTGTGTGCTACGTAATCATGATGGACGTTCATATATCCATTAACCTACCGTAGGCTCGTAAAGAAGGGTGGACTGTTGTTCGGTGTGCAATGAGGATAATCCGACGACTAACTAACAAGTCAATAAACCAACCACACTAAACTGAACTAACCAACAAACCAATCAACTCACCAGCCAACCAATCTAAACCAAACTAACCAATCAATCAAGCAAAATGAAATAACCAATCAATCAACCCGAAACCATGAAATTTAAAAACGAGGGAGAATATACTTGAGGATCTTCAACATGAAATGTTGCATCATTTTCTGGGATTAAATCTAAAATACAAGTTTGTAATAAAAACAAACAACCGTGTATTGAGACGTTTCATCTCCGCCTCTACTGCCTTTCAAGGACGTATTTCCTTTCAAGGACGTATTTCCTTTCAAGGACGTGGTGCTTCTTAAGGACGTGTTGCCTTTCAGGGACGAGCGAAATCGGAATGTGTGTGTGGTTTATTGTTGTTACTATTATCAGTTGTGTAGTGATTGTTTTTATTGGTAATTTCCTAGTTTAAGCACATAAATTGTTTCAGAGAAACGAGTTATCTCCCTCTAGTTGGCATCACAACAAAACTACAGTGGTTTTAAAATACTAAATCTTATGTTAGGGTTTGGGTTTAAGGTTATGACTTTATCCTCGCGTTGTTTCTCTTTTCTCTACAATAATGACAGATTAGAGAACCACTGAATAAAGTGCAATGTTACTCAAAGGGACGTTACTACGCCCCAAAAATAATTTATGTGCTTAAAGTAGGTTTTTTTTTCCTTTTATTATTATCACCAACATTATATTTAAAAAAAAAACCAGTCTATCAAACACGTGTAGTCACATAAATGACCTTTAAGCGACGTCTAAAGCGTTTAGCTGTGGGTCCGAAGTATTTCCCATCGACCATTGGAAAAAACTGGTCTTTATTTAGCGCACTTAACAGGCGTAATAAAGTATAGAATTATAATAAACTTGTTAGGAGGTCAGCACTGAATATTTTTGTAAAAGATTTATGAATTAATATAAATGGTAATAGTTATCTTTGAGGTCCTCAAACATCATGTTTGCATGCAATAATGATCTAATTATGTGCCATTAAATTATAATCTTTGGTCATTAAACTTTGAAACGAGCTTTGAAAATCTGCTACAAAGTAGTTGGGGATGGGAAATACTGGGTGGAAATATTTGCTCTGATGTGAAATCAAAGTTATTAAAACAGAAATTACAGCTCCGGAAATCGATATTAGGACTTTGTTATTCCGTTTTTAAACTCTTCAGAGCTTCGACATTTAGAAAAAGATGAAATAATTGGATTCGAGAATTTCCATAAGCGATTACTTTTTTTCTTTTCTTTTTAATCGTGGCCTGAATTCTTTTATCGCACTGGCTGATAACGGTTCCATATATTCTTGTTGTAATATTTTCTTTGATTTTAACGTTGATAATGTACTATTTTTAGCTTTGATGATTGTAGAAATGTATTTTTAAAAATTCATTTTGATTTATTTTTCTATTTTAAGTTAAGATATCGAGCAAATTTCAGGCAATATTTTAATACGCTGTTTTCACATGTCACACTTTGGACAAAGATATATTGTTAGAACCTTCTAATCTATTCTGTTTACATATTCTCTTATCATTGAAACGTCTACTTTGTTCAATGTCATTTTTAAAATTTTGGAAGTTCATCGCCTGCCAGTTCTCTATATCTCTTCTTTAGCGTATGTAATCTATTCGTTTTGCATGTCACATTACCTAACCACAAAGTCAATGGTTTTTGCGCCAGCGAGCTGAGGTTGTGCTGCAGGCGACTGGTCTTGGAGTATAGTGGAACGGTACATGGCACGGCGTGGCCCTGGGAGGGGATGATTGATCTGTTATTGAGATATTTGCGGGTCATAATCATTGCACTCCGAACGTATCCATAGCTTCTTAGATCCCCTTTTCAGCAAGTCCCGCAGTGGTTGATTTGTCCAGCAGTGGTTGATTAGTCCTGCAGTGGTTGATTAGTACCGCAGTGGTTGATTAATCCCGCAGTGGTTGATTAGCCAGCAGTGGTTGATTAGTCCAGCAGTGGTTGATTAATCCCGCAGTGATTGATTAGCCAGCAGTGGTTGATTAGCCAGCAGTGGTTGATTAGCCAGCAGTGGTTGATTAGTCCAGCAGTGGTTGATTAGTCCCGCAGTGATTGATTAGGCCAGCAGTGGTTGATTAGTCCCGCAGTGATTGATTAGTCCAGCAGTGGTTGATTAGCCAGCAGTGGTTGATTAGTCCAGCAGTGGTTGATTAGCCAGCAGTGGTTGATTAATCCCGCAGTGGTTGATTAGCCAGCAGTGGTTGATTAGTCCAGCAGTGGTTGATTAGTCCAGCAGTGGTTGATTAGCCAGCAGTGGTTGATTAGCCAGCAGTGGTTGATTAGTCCAGCAGTGGTTGATTAGCCAGCAGTGGTTGATTAGTCCAGCAGTGGTTGATTAGTCCCGCAGTGGTTGATTAGTCCAGCAGTGGTTGATTAGTTCAGCAGTGGTTGATTAGCCAGCAGTGGTTGATTAGTCCAGCAGTGGTTGATTAGCCAGCAGTGGTTGATTAGCCAGCAGTGGTTGATTAGTCCAGCAGTGGTTGATTAGCCAGCAGTGGTTGATTAGTCCAGCAGTGGTTGATTAGCCAGCAGTGGTTGATTAGTCCAGCAGTGGTTGATTAGCCAGCAGTGGTTGATTAGTCCAGCAGTGGTTGATTAGCCAGCAGCAGTGGTTGATTAGCCAGCAGTGGTTGATTAGTCCCGCAGCGGTTTATTAGTCCCGCAGTGATTGATTAGTCCAGCAGATTTGACACCAGATGGGCAGTGGTCTGTTCGAGTGTTTGTCTGAAGTGTAGGGAGGCCTGACTTCATTGTTGAAACAGCGATTCTTGGGGAACGCTCGCTGATCATGTAGTCTATACACGGATTATGGCGGGGCGAATGGAGGTTCGTGCTGCCCATGACGGCCATTAATGCGACATAGAAGAGTTATTGTTATTGAGTTATTTGCGGGTCATCATCATTGCACTCCGAACATGTCCATAGGCGCTCAGATCCCCTCCTCAGCAATTCCCGCAGTGTCCAGCGACTGACGACTCCATTTCTATGTTGGTTGATAAGTCTTCTTACACGGCCACTAAGTTTCTCATTTCTGGCTGTGCCCATCTTAACTCCCATTTCCATCATCCGAAGAAGTGACGTGGATCTGTGTTTGTCGAAGTCCTGTGCTCTTCCCACATCTCGAAGGGCATTGATGATGTCCGTCCGATCCATCGGTTGCCCGTCCTCAGTGACAGCACAGCTAACCAACCTGTCCGCTCTTTCATTTCCCCGATAGACAAAGGTGACCTTACGTATTTTGGATTTCTGCAACGACTCTACCCAGTGCATGCGTACAGAGCCCGCCTCCACTGTTTTTTTTATCATGCTCATCGAATCACTCAGAATATATGCGTGGGTGTAGTCTTGTGACTCTAACCATTTGAATGCCTTGGTCACTGCCACCATTCCTTCATGACGTATGCACCACTGTCTTCTTTGACTACTCTGCCTGCCGAGCGTGCTGTAAATGCCCATGCACTTCTTTGGTGTCGTCTTACAGATCCGTCTGTATAGATGACTGCATCTTTCTCATTGGTGCTATCGCAGATGAGATCGTTGACCTCAGCATTAACCGCGACCGGGTTCTGTTCCCTACTTTTCCTGTCGAGTGTGACAATACACGAGAAAGTCCCTTTGAACGACGTAGGCACCGGTATCCACTCCTCACCAACGCAGACATTGGTAAGCCAACATACCTGTTTGATGACTTGTTCTGCTCGGCCCACCCATGATTTGCCTCTTTTTAGCCTGGCACCTTTCACTGTGTTGAGCACGTGGTGCAATGTATGCTCTTTATCTGTACTAATCTTCAGGTATGCTCGTGCTCTCCAGATCTTGATTCTGTCATCCATAGTTGCAAAATCAAGAAGATACCTCATTGCTACACAGGGAGTGGCCCCTTTACACCCGAAGATAATGTGCATGGCTTCATTTTGTATTTCTCCAGCTTATCAATTTGAGTCGTACTGACAGTAAGAATTGCCAGGGCATACTCGATTGGTGCGAGGACTAATCCCTGGAACAGGAGAGTAAGTAGCCTCTGCTCGATGTTGGCAACTGCCGTGACCTTCAAGGCAGCTAATCCTTTGCGGGATTTTGTTATCACATGGTCGACTTGGTCCCGAAAACACAGGCTGCGATCAAACTAAACTCTTAGGTATGTCATCAACTTGTCCCTGGTCACCTCATCAGCTCCCATTCGTACTACCGGTGTGGTCGTATTAACGATATGATTGTTAAGGCAGAACCATGAAATTGATGCTTTATTAGGATTAACCAAGGCACCTCAAACCCCACACCAGGAAGAAATGCGATCGAGTTCGTCTTGCATTGTGGAGGCGATTCCCCGTCTGTCTCTTCCCTGTCGTTATACCAGAATATCATCAACAAAAGTCATAGTTCTTCCCCTCCCATCCAGCTGTTGTTCCGTGATCGTTATTGTGTACACATTAAATAGAACTAGTGACAATGGTGAACCTTGTGGTAGCCCTGGACAAATAGATGTTGGCTCGGAAGACCAACTTCCACGTCTGAGTATCACCTTCCTCTGAAACAGTGCCGCGGCGATCCATCTAATGAGGAAGGGGTGCACCGCCATTTTGAGGAGCATATACATGAGATATTCAAATGGTACCCTGTTGTATGCATCCTCCAGATCTATAGCAGCAGCACATGTCTCCTCTCGTCTGTTGAAGCCTTAGTAGACGGCATAGGCAAAGACTGCCGCATTGAGCCATGTCTCTTTGTTATATCTATAACCTCCAAGTGTGGGTGGGAATACACGTTTCTGTTCAAGGTGACAGCTGAGGACACGGGCAATTATTTTCTCCAGCAGCTTGCCTGCAGTGTTCAGGCACTGATCTGAGAATGGTCCTTGTTTGGCTTCGGTAGCGGTAGTAAGTAGCTGTGTAGCCACTCCTCCTTAATCTGGCCACTCCGAATGCTGGCATTAAACTCATTGGCCAGTTTTGTCAAGTCGTCGTCAGCTAAATCGCCTATGTCATCATACCGAACACCATCTGGACCAGGAGCAGTGTTGTGTGACCTTTTAAGTGTCGTGCGAATGGTATCGGTTGTAATTGTGAGATCTTCTTCCAGCCCTATATCCTTACACAATTTTGACAGCGATCCCCGTATCCGCATTCTTACAGCCTCATTTCTTTGGTCCGTCTGCTCAACGTAGCGGGCAAGCAGGGCCTTCCCTTTGCTCTCATCAGATTTGTGCCATATCCGGCCTGTGCTCTGAAAGTCTGGTATACCTCTGTGTCGTGTTGTGCCATTCATACACTCATGAAGGCGCCAGAATGTTGCTAGCGATTTTTCTGAGCACACTTTTTTACAGAAGTCATCCCGTTTGGCATCCTTAGCCTGCTTAGCACATAATTTAAAGTGCATTATTTTTTGGCCGACCTCTACTTTCAGACGCTTCAAGAGCTCAGGTTTTGTTCTTCCATTCATTCTGGTTTTCTGCCATGTCTTGGCCGTTTGTCTCTTGCTCCGCCAAGCTTCCTCGACTTCTACGTTCCACTGACTTCTACGTTCCACCAGCGTGGCTGCGTCCATCTCTCCTGCCTCCTACGAGGGGCGCTCTGTTTCCAAATGTCTGATTTTGCTAATGACGTCCTGGTCTGTTTTCTCGTAGTTGAATGTGTGGACCTTTATTTTCTGGCTTCTATTTCTGCTTTTCTCAATTAGGAGGACACATGGATAGTGATCACTTCCGTGGAACCCCAGTGCACTCCACCTGCAAACCGGTGCGAAGGTGGAAGACATTAGTGCACGGTCAATAACACTATCATAGTCCCCTGTTCAAGTGGCCATTCTTGTTGCCCTTCCATCATTCAAGGACACTAAATCGACTGACACTAGTGCGTTCTCTAGGTCTTCTCCCTGTTGGTTATGACGTTAACCCACTGGTTTCCTCTAGCATTAAAGTCTCCGCAGAAAATTACGTTCTCTTCATCGAACTCGAAGAGATTCTGCCATTGTTGTGTGTTCACCTTCCCATTACAGGCACACAAAACTGGGGTCTGCACCCTAACTGCATGTACCTGCAATTGTGCATTGTCCCACGCAGACATATCAACCTCAGCTGCCACCATATTTTTGCGCACAAGGATGGTCTAGCCTCTCACACTTCCACAGTTTAATGCCACCACGCTTGCCTTGTCGTGTTTTCCTTCTTCGATGTTGTCGTTTGGGCTGCATCTGAATACTTACCGTCGTCATAGTAACATAGATGACTTAGTCACTGAACATATACATGACATGGAAGAGTGCATTTTGAGCCCTCGCGCCATTTTTATAGAACGCAACACGTTCACTAGAACAGTATGAGCGATCAGGATGAGCATTTTGTTGGTTGCTGGAACGGGGGCTGAGCGGATATGGGAATGCCCCACCTTCAGTGAAGCCATTTTGGTCTAAGTAAAAGAAAAAGTAAAGAGCCCCCGTCACGCCAAGTGGTGTATAGGAAATGGTGTTAGTGACCATAAATTTTACACACCTTCAGCACATGATTTTTGGGGTAATTCGGTCGGTATTACGCTCGTGCCGCTTTACTTTCCCAGAAAAAAAATCAGGTACCCATTAAAGGCTAGGTGAACTCGGAAGCCATCGGTTGTGATCGAACCCTACATCTTGTCCTTTATAGTCCAATTTACTAACCACTGAGCTATCGCGGCTTCCTAAAACAGTGTGGTACTAGAGAGCATTTACTTCAATATTTCCTCTCGTAGGAACAACACTGAACTTTCCACGACAGCCTTTTTAGTGGCGACGTAAGGAGAATAAACGAAGGAGATGAAAATGGAAACCTCGACATGGAAAATAAAGAACCTACACTTCATCTGTTTTGCCCTTAAAATAATAATTTGTGACTATATTGTTTTTCTTAAATGTTCTTTGTAGTATCCGGTGTACGAAAAATAATTAAACATGACAAATCTGAAACAAGCGCAACGCGTCAAAAACTTGGACTCAATAATAACAAAAGATCGAAGATGCACCACAGAAGTAAAAACAGAATAACTCAGGTCAATATAGCATTTCAGAAAATGAAAAACGGCTTGTGCAACAAGTCTGTGTCAATAGAAGTGAGAATATGAGTTCATCGGTGTTATATAGAGTCAATTCTAACTTATTGAAGCGAATCATAGACAGTAGACAAATAAATGAAACGATGATTATAGGCTACAGAGATAGGATATATCGGAAGAACGTTGAAAGTTCCCTGGGCAGCTAAAAAGACAAATGAGGACATTCTGAAAGAGGATACACAAAAAAGGAGCTCCTAAAAAAATAGAAGTAAACAATCAACATTTTTCGGGCATATCATGAGAAGTGGAAAGTTGAAGTACTTGGTTACAACTGACAAAATACAGGGAATGAGAGATCGCGGGTGAAGATACTATATAGCTTGGTGTCATTTCATGGAAAACAGTCAACAACAGAATTAATACGAAGTACTGTGGATAGAAGATTGTGGAAGGACATGATCGCCTACGCCAATCGGCATGGCACATGATGACGATCATAATGATTGCAAGCACCCTATTGCTCGTACCCTGCATTGTCGAAGATGGGAGGATTGTGACAACTTCTGGCTTTCGTTAGTTCTGTAGCGTGAGTTGTCATATCGATTAATGTCTCCTTAGTTCTGTAGCGTGAGTTGTCATATCGATTAATGTCTCCTTAGTTCTGTAGCGTGAGTTGTCATATCGATTAATGTCTCCTTAGTTCTGTAGCGTGAGTTGTCATATCGATTAATGTCTCCTTAGTTCTGTAGCGTGAGTTGTCATATCGATTAATGTCTCCTTAGTTCTGTAGCGTGAGTTGTCATATCGATTAATGTCTCCTTAGTTCCGTCCATCCATCTATTCTGGTTGGCTTAGGTAAGCGACACTAAGTTATCTAGTATCATCTCTCTTTGTCGTCCGCAGTAATCTCTCTTTATCTGTATTTTGCTAGTTGAAGTACTCCAACGAAGTACTCTTCTCATGGTGTGCCCGAAAAATGTTGATTGTTTCTGTCTGATGTTTCTTATGAGCTCTTTTTGTATTGGCCTCTTTGAGAACTTCCTTGTTGGTCTTTTCAACTGTCCAGGAAACTCAACTTTCATCTGAGAAATCCCAACTCTGTGGCCTCTAATAGTTTTTTTTTTTTTTTTTCATTTGTTTATCTCTGTCCATGATTTTATATCCTCGATTTTTTTCAAGATTCCAAATCTCATGTTATCTCATCTGTTCACAACTGTTCCAATATGTTATATTTCACATTCTGACGTGACACATAAATGCTTCTGAATCCACTCATAACTTATTCTGCTCTATTCTATCATTTCCAAAACTCCTAAAATCCAAGGAAATAATGAACATTAAAATGTGTAACGTTACACGTGTGAAACAGGAGAGCGGGTGGCCGAAGCGATATCTCGTTAGGTTTCAAACTAGAAAAACTCGGGTTCGAATCCCCGAAGGATCAAACGTGTCTTTTTCTATCGGAGGTGAATTAAAAAAAAAACCTCATACCAGAACACCTCGTGGCGACTCCTTATCACTGAACAAACGGGCTTTATTCTCCGGCTCTTAAGTCTCACCGGCAGGCCTCAGAAATAGGAAAAAGCCGTAAAGATAGTTGTATCTCTCTTTTTGTGTATGTTAAGACCATGACACTAGCGGGCATTATAACCAGAAGCGGGGTAGAGAAAGATCACCTAACACACGCCATTTGTCTGTCGAAAGTAAAATTTCGCTTTTAGTGCACTCAGATACTATATCTTGAGGAGAATCATCAACCCCGTTACATTCTAGCATGGGCAGGTTGATAGTGAGGCAGTCTGGAGGAAAATCTCCGACGTGAGGTCTATCGTTGTGTGGAACTATTCCAGTAACACGGTGATAACCAGGGCTTGACAGAAGCAGTGATAACTAAGACCTGGCAGAAACAGTGATAACTAAGACCTGGCAGAAACAGTGATAACTGAACGGGAGACTTGGTGAAATGTGTTGCCCTGAGCTCCAACTTTTGACGATGGTGACGACAAACCTGCTGGACACGTGACGGTGTCTGTGACTGTGAAGTAAGACAGACCTGAGGTTCGGTGAAGTTTGTTCTCGCATGAAATTGACCAGAGTTATTCCAGATGTGTCAATAACATGGCCGGTCAGTTTCCGTTATGTTTACCTACTTTACTCACAGTCCACGGGAATGTTCACAACCTATTTGATTAATAAATAAAGTAAAAGTTCATCCACGCCGTCATTAAGCGTATGGGGAATACGGTATTAGTGAACATATTTTTCTATGACCACGGCATATTTTTAGAAATTGGGGAGTGATGAGGGGGTTAGACAGACTTAGAAAATGTTGAGCCAATGAAATAGGAGAATTTGTGACGACCATCATACATGAGAGCGTTCGCCTAAACACGGTTTTACCTACAGAATTGTAAGTAAATAATAATCACTTTGTTGATGACTGTCAATAAACTTATTGTTTTATTTTTGCTAGAGTCAGCACGTTTCTTACAATTAATTCTCATTATTTGTCTATTTAAGAAACACCACATTGTTCTCATAGGAGCCGCTCAGTGGTTAATGAGATGGACTACAAAGGATAAGAGGTAGGGTTCGATCCCAACCGACGGCTTCTGGGTTCACCCAGCCTTAAATGAGTATCGGATTTTTTTTCTGGGAAAAATAAAGCGGCACGGGCGTAATACCGACCACATTACCCCAAAAATCATGTGCTAAAGGCCTTTAAAATTGATGGTCACTAACACCATATTCCTTATACGCCACTTGGTGTGACGGGGCTTTTTACTTTTTACATTGTTCTCATTGTTAGACGTCAAGTGTTTTATGAAGGGAAGGAAAGAACCTTCTCTTGTCATTGGCGTTAAAAAAAAGAACGTTATTGTAACATTTGCTTCCTCCTCTGTGTTTACCATTAGCACATCTTTGTGTTGGAATCGTCGCCTAGGCCGCCGTAAAGGCTGCGCGGTAGTCAACCTTATTAACAGAATTTGCCAAGGCGCTTTAGCGGGACTTGTGATGTGAGTGTAGCACGTATGTGAATTTCCAGACTGCAGTTAAACCGATTCCATGAAAAGAACACATTTATGTAAGCTGGTCAGTATTACGCCAGAGTGTGTCTTTTTCCCAGTAATTAATATGGTACTCATTTATGTTGCGTGATCCGTTCGTGATTGAACTCAACACCTTGTCCTCAATAAACCAGTTCACTAACCACTTGAGAAGTTAATGAGTGTTCGCGTTTGGCTACTGCATCAGGATACAGACGTCTGCTTGGTCTAGCTGTTAGCAAAGTCACGAACGCTTGTGTTTGCTTGCTAGCGTTCGCTCCGATGACTTGTTCCCTGTAGTGGTGGCTGTTACTGATATAGAGGACCCAGTATTGCAGTACCTCTGGGCTGGACTTATAGTTTCCCAGCATAGCCTGGGACAGACGAACTCCACCCTTTCCATTAAGAGCCGGGAATGTCAAGAAAGCCATTACGACCCGCAACATCTTATGAGTCAAAGGGCAACCTGCCCGCATCAACTCGTGGCATTCCGTCAACAACAACTCCGATGACTAAAGGAATGCATCTCTTCATCATCCGCCCTTAAAAGAGCGGTTAAATGGGCGTGTCAGCGTTTGTGTTGTGGTTTAAAATATAATTGTGTTATTTGCGCCTTTCGGCCCAACACATCCGACTTCAGAACGGCGCTTGAGTTTAATTTTAGTGCAAGGATGTTGTGAAACGCATTGAGACTTTCTCTTCATGCTCCGCCTAACTAGAGATAAGAATATCAAAACGGCTGAGGCCAGAGAGTTAACCTGCTTGTTACACAAGCCAGCGGCCTGGTTAGAGCACTCGTATACTGAATAGTTGAATCTAGGTTCAGTTTCAAAATGTGGTGAATTTGTCCAGCTACTGATATCACACTGCTTCTGAAAGTGAGTACCAAAGAATCTCGTGAGAAAAGAGAGCAACCTAGCGTGACTATGACATTACTCATTACCAATATGACACACACATGCTTTGAATTGTGAAATAAAACGGCAGTGACGTGACATGACGGATGTTCTTTTTTTCAGAACGATCAACTGACCGTGTTCAGATACTGATCACCGTAATGCCATCACCCAACGGTGTTTTCACCGTATTGCCATCACCCAACGGTGTTTTCACCGTATTGTCATCACCCAACGGTATTTCCACCGTATTGCCATCACCCAACGGTGTTTTCATCGTATTGTCATCACCCAACGGTATTTCCACCGTATTGCCATCACACAACGGTGTTTTCACCGTATTGTCATCACCCAACGGTATTTCCACCGTATTGCCATCACCCAACGGTATTTCCACCGCATTGTCAATCACCCAACGGTATTTCCAACGTATTGCCATCACCCAACGGTATTTCCACCGTATTGCCATCACCCAACGGTGTTTTCACCGTATTGTCATCACCCAACGGTATTTCCACCGTATTGCCATCACCCAACGGTGTTTTCACCGTATTGCCATCACCCAACGGTATTTCCACCGTATTGTCTTTCATCCAATTTTATTTCTGTTGTTGCGTGTAACATTTGTTAGCTCAAACAATTTTTTTAAATTGTTCCGAAGCACAATAATAGTATTCATCTTTGTCTGCAGAATTTATGTTTAATGTTAAATGCTTCCACGCCTAAACACACCGTTGATGAAACAGGAATGAGCTCAGCTTCAGAGGCGTCACCGGTTATTTACTGCGTACTCTTGTCTTGTTAGCGACAGCAACACCGGAAGTAGATTACCATCAAGTGTCAGGTTGACTAACGCACGTCATCACGTCTCCAGTCTAATTCCTCTCCATTTTTCATTTTAACTGTTTCCACTTCTCATACGACTCTACATATACATCTGTTGTTTTCTGGGGATGTATTTTATTTGTGTATGTTTCGTGTATTGCTTGAAAAGTATTGTTGTGTTTCACTTTTAGCAACAGTAATATCGATTCTTTTTTGGTGATCCTATTACATTTGCAAATGTTTATCAGTTTGTCGGTTATATTTGTTACAATTATGTTATATAAGGATATGAAACAATTCAACTTTCTTTTCTCTCTCTCTCTCTCTCTCTCTCTCTCTCTCTCTCTCTCTCTCTCTCATTGCCTTCATCAGTTTTTATTTGCTAAGTCTACTACCACCTTCATTTTTATCTCTCCGTTTTTCTTCTTACATTTTATACTTCCAGTCGCTCTCTTATCTCTGAATTTCTCTGTCTGTCTGTCTATCTGTCTGTCTCTGTCTGCATTCTCTTTTAGGTTTTATGCTTTAAAAAAAATAAAACATAACATTGCTGAATGTTCTCTTTTACCCACTCAGTGTATCTTTTTCCCTCGCTCATTCAATTTCTATATCTCTGGTTTTATTGATTTAATCACTTTGTCTCTATATCCCACTCCGCTGTTTCTTCCTTAAGTCTTGTTTCTCACGATCCCACTCCTCTCTCCTATCACTGTGCCCATACTCCTTTTGTTGTTAGAGCGTACGTAGATCCTCCCATTCAAAGACTGCCCAAAGAACAGAGGACAATGCTCTCCAAGTGATGATGGCGTCAGAAAAGAGCGCGACCATCTACAACAGAGGACAATGCTCTCCAAGTGATGATGGCGTCAGAAAAGAGCGCGACCATCTACAACAGAGCCCCGGCCTAATCCACTTTTGTCACACTAGGTGTTCAACTTGTGAGTCACCACGACGCACGTTGTTTGCTGAAGCGACAGAGCTGTCAACTTGTCCACAAACATAAACCTTTTACTTCGTTTCTCTTGCTATTCTGCTCTTTTTCTGCTTGTTTCTTCGTTTGTATCATTCACACTATCTCTTCATCTTTCTGAATCGCTTTTTTACTGTTTCATTTTATATTGCTCTCTGCCTCTCTCAGCCTCTCAACTTAAAAATTCGTTTCACTCTCCTTCCCTGTTCTCAGTAAATCATTTTATCTGACTTTAAGACTGTGTATGTGTCCCGCTATCTCCGCGCCTTTATTCTTCCATCTTCGTAGATATCTCGGATACCTCATTTTACACGTGGCTTTTCTTATTTTACACGTGGCTTTTCCTCATTTTACACGTGGCTTTCTCTCATTTTACACATGGTTTTCTCTCATTTTACACGTGACTTTTCCTCATTTTACACGTGACTTTTCCTCATTTTACGCGTGGCTTTTCTTATTTTACACGTGGCTTTCCCTCATTTTACACGCGGCTTTCCCTCATTTTACACGTGGCTTTCCCTCATTTTACACGTGGCATACTCTCATTTTACAGGTGGATTTTACACGTGGTTTTCTCTCATTTTACACGTGGTGTCTCTCACTGTTGTCTTTATTTCCTAACCTTTCCCAGTAAAATTACTAGTTTCTACTATTGACGTAACCAGAGTTGTCAGCGCCCACAGCAAGGTAAATATCTCGGTTGTCAGCGCCCACAGCAAGGTAAATATGTCGGTTGTCAGCTCCCACAGCAAAGTAAATATCTCGGTTGTCAGCGCCCACAGCAAGGTAAATATGTCGGTTGTCAGCTCCCACAGCAAGGTAAATATGTCGGTTGTCAGCGCCCACAGCAAGGTAAATATGTCGGTTGTCAGCGCCCACAGCAAGGTAAATATGTCGGTTGTCAGCGCCCACAGCAAAGTAAATATCTCGGTTGTCAGCGCCCACAGCAAGGTAAATATGTCGGTTGTCAGCTCCCACAGCAAGGTAAATATGTCGGTTGTCAGCTCCCACAGCAAGGTAAATATGTCGGTTGTCAGCGCCCACAGCAAGGTAAATATGTCGGTTGTCAGCGCCCACAGCAAGGTAAATATGTCGGTTGTCAGCGCCCACAGCAAAGTAAATATCTCGGTTGTCAGCGCCCACAGCAAGGTAAATATGTCGGTTGTCAGCTCCCACAGCAAGGTAAATATGTCGGTTGTCAGCTCCCACAGCAAGGTAAATATGTCGGTTGTCAGCGCCCACAGCAAGGTAAATATGTCGGTTGTCAGCGCCCACAGCAAGGTAAATATGTTGGTTGTCAGCGCCCACAGCAAGGTAAATATGTCGGTTGTCATCGCCTGGGGCAGGTAAGTATTGAGTTCCTAAACTGTTTTTTTTTTAAATGTATTATTACTGCGTTTTTTGTTGTTTTTGTTTTTATTTTAGAAATGTTCCTCCCGGCCCCTCAGCTCTCCCATCCCGTCTCCCCTCCTTCCATGCTACGCTTCTGGATTCAAACTTATTCTACATCCAACGAACGCCGCCACCATCCATTCAACCGATAAGATCTTTTCGTGTGTTTTGTTATCCACATTTGGTTTTCATATATCAAGACTGTGTTATTGTTGTTGTTGATGATGATGATAAATATTGTTTTTAAAAAAAACGGAAAAAGTGGTATGGTAACAGCTTCACGTAGGTGAGAAACAAAACAAAAGTAGAACGATGTTTCGGCCAGAAGGCCTTCAGCACGAACAGCAAACAACAACACAAAAATATGTAAGGATATGTACAGAAATCTAACTGCAATTGTTATTATTATCATCAGCTTTACAGCAGCCTCGCATTTCTATGCATGTAGATGCGTCGCAATGTAGCTATTGTTGTTGACACAGTTCCCACATTTAATTGTAGCAATGTTACTCGTTATAAAATGGTTTGGCCACGTGACAAGGCAGAAAGAACAAAACACAACACAACGAGCCTTCAACAAACGTTGTGAGAACACCAGACCCAAGGGTCGACCACGTAAAAGATGGGTCGATGGAATATTAGAAGCACTAGGAAACATAACAGCAGCAGAGGCGAACAGAAGAGCAAAAGACCGCAAATTATATCTCCCCTCGACGCTGAAAGGCAGATGAGGAAGGAAAGAAGAAGAAGAAGAGAGACTTCTACTAGTGACGTGTACATCCCTTTATCTTCTTCAGTTAGATTCGCTCGACGATTACTCTACTTGTCATCCGTCCTTAGAAATACGTTCAATCGCGTAGATGTGTTGACGTTGTTTTCAGCAAACTATATTTTTTTTCTTGTTGTCGGCGCGACATATTCCTTTTCATCGAAGCAATTCTGGGTATCGGTTTTCCTATTGGTTTCTCGCGCCTGACTAGATTGCTTAGTCTCTTTTTGCTAGCCGCCAGAGTAGGGTGTTGGTCAGCTCTGGTTCAATAATTCTCACGCAAACAATTAGCCTACCACACCCAGGTAACATGCTGTTTATTAGACTTGGGCCCATTCTCTGAACCACTAACCTATCAGTAAACATTCCCACCCACCCATCTACTAACTGCCATCGTTCACAGCACCCAATATTCTATAACTAACGATAAGACTAAAGGAACCACTTTATTGCATTGCCCTATTAGGTGGTGATAGACCACGAGTCACTGAGTAAGCGAAAGGTAAGCTACATTCTCAACAATATAAGCAATATGCAGTCTACAAGTAAAATAACTAGACTAAGGCCTTCTGGCATATGGGGAAATAAGCACTTATGTTTAAAATGATCATCCACTCATTTTATAACTGGTCAGTATCACGCCAGGTCAGTTTACTTTTCCTGACAATTTCCGGTGCCTTTTTTAATGAAACTGTCATGAAGTCTTGTCCGTAAAGTCGAGGTGGTACTCGCATGTATCTGTATTCAAGTTATATTTGTATCGTGATCTATGTTTATTGTATTATAACACCAGCTATATTTTATTGATATTTATTTGTATTTAAGTCGTTTGTGTATCCACATCTTTTTTTTTTTTTTTGGCTTGTGAAGTTGTTATATTTTTTATTCACACTGGATATATCTTTATTGAAAGTCTAAATTTACATCCTATTTTTTGTTCTATGTTGTCTTTGAATTTATCGTTGTCACTAACTTTACTACCATTTTTGTCTTTCTCTAATTTAGGATAAACTTTCTATCCCGTTGTAATATTGGTCCCACTTTTTTCTCCGTTTGTATAAGTGGACCCACTGTTTTCTCCCATTGTATATTTGGACGTAATTTCTTCTCCCATTGTACATTTGGACATAATTTCTTCTCCCATTGTACATTTGGACATAATTTCTTCTCCCATTGTACATTTGGACCTAATATCTTCTCCCATTGTACATTTAGACCTAATTTCTGCTCCCATTGTATATTTGGACCTAATTTCTCCTCCCATTGTGCATTTGGACCTAATATCTTCTCCCATTGTACATTTAGACCTAATTTCTTCTCCTATTGTATATTTGGACATAATTTCTTCTCTTATTGTATACGTGGACCCATTTTCTTCTCCCGTTGTATGCTTGGACCTAATTTCTTCTCCCATTGTACATTTGATTATAATTTCTTCTCTCTTTGTACATTTGGACCTAGTTTCTTTTCCCATTGTACATTTGGACCTAATTTCTTCTCCGATTGTACATTTTGACCTAATTTCGTCTTTCTTTGTAGTACATTTGGACCTAATTTCTTCCCCCATTTGTACATTTGGACCTAGTTTATTTCCTTTGTTATGTCGAACCCACCTACCCAATTGTTGTATATCAAGTTATATATTGACGTGTTCGCAAGCACAAGGGGGAGCTCAATTCAACCAGCTCGAACATTATTTCTCAACCAAGCATCACGATTTCTCTGCTCTCCTCCCATTCGGTCATGCATGCGCACTAAAGCGGAGATTTGTTATTTACTGTTCCCTCGACCAGAAAGCAATTCCACTCACGAACACAATCCATTTTAATTCGTTTCTGTTGACTCCACAATTTCCACTGCCCACAATGCACGTAACATTTCCGGGTTGACCCAGCCAAAATGGCGCGTGTCTAATATTTTCATTTGCATAATTACGTAAACATTGACAACAGAGGCAATAAAGGTCGGGTAGAAGTCAAGTAAACTTGTCACGAATGAACGGGACACTTATATTTAGCACAAACAAGAGGGTTAATGTTCAGCTCCAGTAGAATGACGTGTATTTTGGAATTAATAAGACTAATGGGGAGATCACATGCCAGACTTCATGGTTCAAAGATTGTCTATGAAAGAACACGATTCAGTCGTCCTTAGGTTTTGTTTGGCGGTCATTTAACTTTTGTTTTCGTGAATGGCTATTTGTAGTTTACAGCCTGTAATTGTATTTAGTAGTCCTTTCATTTTTAGATGTTTTATAACTTCATCGTTTGTTTTCTTTTTGATGTATGTACTATTGCAGGAACATGGACAATAGACAAGAAAACAGAAGAGAAATTTCAAGTCTTTAAAATGCGGATTTATAGAAGAATAGGTAGAATTGGAAGGGAAGAAAAGAAAACAAACTACGAAGTCTTAAAACAATTAAAAATGAAAAGAGAACTATTAATACAATTCAAATAAAACAAATGAGATTTTTTGGGACATGTTAAAAGACAGCAGCCTACTAAAAGTAGTCTTGGAAGGGAAAATACAAGGTAAAAGAGGCAGATGCAGACCAAGAGTAGCATGGACGAGTAACATCAAAATATGGATACGTCAGCCTATGATAACCTGCACTATCGAAGCAGGAGACAGAGCGGAAAGGCGCTCCATGGTAGCCAACCTTCAATGCGGAGACGGCACTCGATGATAATGACGATGATGAGCTACTACTACTGCTGTTACCGCTACTACTACCGCTGTTACCGCTACTACTACTGATGTTACCGCTACTACTACTACTTCTACTTCTACTGCTACTACTACTGCTACAACTACTTCTACTACTACTACAACTACTTCTACTACTACTACAACTACTTCTACTACTACTACAACTACTTCTACTACTACTACTACTACAACTACTTCTACTACTACTACAACTACTTCTACTACTCCTCACCCACGCCAATTTAACGGGTGAACGCTAAGAAAAAGAATGTCATGTGTTAAAGCAGTTATGCATTAAGGGAAACAGAAATACCAGCAAACAGGCAGAAGGTGTAAAACATAATCCGTACACCCTAGCAGTTATATATTCCCCACGACCACACCTTTTAAAAAACCTTCCCTGTATCTGGAGCTATTTAAGAAATGAGAGTTAGATAGTAACAATCAGAACGCGCGGAGAGAACGAGATTAGAGAAAAACTCGGGAAAGCTCGGAACAAAACTACAGATATGCCTTACTCGTTGATAAAAAATGGACTTCATTAAAATGCAGCGTATACAGCCGCCAGCCCATACCATTAACAGCAGATCTGGCTGGAGGTTATTACGGACTCTACCAGAAGAATGAATGTCTAAAGGGTCATTTGGTGTAATATAAACGCGCATTCTTGCTCGTCATAAACAGTCCTAGCGATAATAACAAAAAGGAACTCTTACATGCAACTCTTACATGCAACTCTCAAATGCACCTCTTACATGCAACTCTTACATGCAACTCTTACATGCAACTCTTACATGCAACTCTTACATGCAACTCTTACATGCAACTCTCAAATGCACCTCTTACATGCAACTCTTACATGCAACTCTCAAATGCACCTCTTACATGCAACTCTTACATGCAACTCTCAAATGCACCTCTTACATGCAAATCTTAAACGTATACACCTAACAAGTAATCTCTGGCGTGTTTTATTGAGTCTTTCTATGTCTGTATATCCATAGTTTATTTTCGTTACCTCCATCTTTCTTCCTATATAAACAGTGATAAATCCGCACAAACATTTTATTATCATTCTGTTGCAGATCCAACAAACATTATATTAACTATCATTCTCTAACAGACCCAACAAACATTATATTAACTATCATTCTCTAACGGACCCAACAAACATTATATTAACTATCATTCTCTAACAGACCCAACAAACATTCTATTAACTATCATTCTGTAACAGACCCAACGGTCCCTACAAATATTATGTTAACTATCATTATGTAGCAGACCTAAAATATACTATATTAACTATCATTATGTGGCAGACCCAACAAACATTATGTTAACTATCATTCGGTAAGGGACCCATCTATCATTCAGTAACAGATCCGACAAACAAATATGTTAACTATCATTCTGTAACAGACCTAACTGCCATTTTGTAACAGACTCAACAAATATTATAACTCATATGTTTCAAGAAAACTGAGACAGCTCCAATAAGAAAATGAACAGACGGATGTATTTTACTGAATTGTTTTGTTCCCTATTTGATGGATCTTATTGTTTTAATGTTAATTCATCTTATTCTACATCCAATTTCTCATTCTCAGTAATGTGGGCTGGTTGGTCTCGAGGCAAGATGCCGGTCTCGAGACAGAGAGGTTGTGAGTTCAAATCCTGGCTGAACCAGTTGGGATTTTTATTTAGGATTTCTCTCTGCGGCAACCACCCCTGGTCTCAGCAGCGAGGCCTGGCTTGAAATGTCAATTACTCATTTACGGAATAAATATGAGTACCTCCGAAGACTGCGGCGAGTGACACCGGTGCAAAATGCTGCCAGGGAAAAACGGATTAATATGCAAAATTCAGTTCCTAATCTCTGTGAGTCTCTTTTACCAGAAGGTCATCTATAGTGATCCATAACTTGTCTTTCACTTCTCTTTATTGTGGACAAATCAGTTATGTATATTACTGGCACAGTACACATGTTTTCAGTACATTTTCTGAACTCATTATTCGTTTAGTAACTGTATTTGTGTTCTCGGCTTTCCACTATATATATATATATTTCTTGAGTATATTATTTTGTGCTTTATTTTGATTCAAACCAATTTTTGTCACAACTTTTGTCGTCAGTTTTTCTCATGACACCTTTATCCCACCTTCTATCCATGACTTTGCCATTCCAACCCAGACATTTGCTAAGTGTTCCACAGCTTTTTTTTCTACTTAATAATTGTTGTTGTTGATTAACTTTAATCTTTCCTTCCGAGTATTTGGCACGTCAAAGCAACTAGAAAGGTCTTAGTCTGAATAGTAAGGAAACAGAAGTAATAGTCATATAGAAAAAACAATATCATCATCACGCAGCATAAAAATAAACATGACAAATCTGAAACAAATGCAACGCTTCAAATACTTGGACACAAATAATAATTTCAGATGGAAGATGCACCACAGAAATAAAAAACGGAATAACATTAAAAAAGTAAAGTACCCCAGTCACTCCAAGTGGCATATAGGGAAATATGGTGTTAGTGACCATAAATTTTACAGACCTTCGGCACATGATTTTCGGGGTAATGTGGTCGGTATTACGCCCGCGCCGCTTTACTTTCCCAGAAAAATCCGGTACTCATTTAAGGCTGGGTGAACCCGGAAGCCGTCGGTTGGGATCGAACCCTACCCCTTGTCCTTTATAGTCCAGTTCACTAACCACTGAGCTATCGCGGCTCCCATGATAAACGGAATAGCTCAGGCCAAAATAACGTTTCAGAAAATGAAAAACGTCTTATGCAACAAGTCCATGTCAATAGATGTGAGAAAGAGAGTTCATCAGCGCTATTTAGAGCTAATTCTGACCTATGGAAGCGAATCATGGACAGTAGACAAACACATGAAAAGACATTTAGAGGCCACAGAGATGGGATTTCTCAGAAGAATGTTGAAAGTTCCCTGGACAGATATGTGTGCTATTTGCCCGCTGCTCCGACTCTCACAAAGCGATATAAGCTCTATTATATTATATGCTTGCTTGATTGCTTACTTGCTTGCTTGCTTGCTTGCTTTCGCCCGATGACTCAAGTATTTCTAGAGTATTCGTAGACTGTAGACTTCCTCTTCGTCATCTGCCCTTAAAAGGACGTTAGGTGGACGTGTTTACGTTGTGTTGTAGTTTGCAGTGTAACACTGTGATATTTGCGCCTTTCGGCCCAACACATCCGACTTCAGCACGACATTTTTGAGTACCGGGTTGTCTTCCCTCTTCGATCCCTGCTCGCTCGGCCAGACTAGACAGGTTAGTTTGTTACTGGAGGCACCGCGGAGAGGTGGAGCAGGGTCTGGATGGTTTTGGTTCACCGATCCTGGCGCAAGTCATCAGCTATGAGTCGCTGACAACTTCCAGCTCTGGTGCTGGGAGGCGCGCCTTCGCCTCCATTATATTATATCAGATCTCGTTTCCCGATTCAAGATGTGTGCTCTGGCTTCAAAGCCAGGTACTGATTTATTGTTTTCTTTTATTCACACAAGACACGATTTGCTGTACATTCAAACTTCTCCGTTTTCAAATCTTTCTATCCATTCACTTATCTAAGCCGGCATGAATAAGAGAAGAGAATCCATGTTATGCTCTACATTTTGTTTCAATCAAAAATCTTGTATCAATATCAGACACAGCCTGCCTTCTCGTATCTTCATCGCCATTAATTTTCTTGTTCGCCCAAAGCAGCGGACTTTTATTTATTTATTTTCCTTAGTCGCCAAGCAGCGCATCTGTTTGGTGTGCATTCTTCTTCATTGATGGTAAATAGCTGCTCTAAAACTACTAAAATACATTGGGTTTTTGTTTAATGTGCGTGTGTGTACTGTTTCATGCAAATTACAGGAAATTCACTTCAGAAGAAGATCAAATGTTAGATGGATAAGTAGTGTCACATAAAGTGTGCAACGGTCCGTGTAATAACTGCTAGTGCAATCAATACACCTGACGCAGGACTACACATGCAGCTGACGCAACTCTGACTGGATAAGTGAATTGATAATTTAAAATGAAACTTAAGAACGTGTGGTAGAGAAATAGTTAGTGAGCTGATCTAGTCTATTGTCGAGTTCATTTCCTAGTCCTGCACGGCTAGTTCACCCAAATTTAGGTGGGCTACTCACTGTCATGAAACCCATATGGAACAAATAAGTCAGGAAGACACAGGAGTACATGGAGAATAGGAGTCATGGGAACCATCAAGAACTGTGGCCTAGACTGGAGAGAAGTAGATACGATGTTTAGGAATATGGATAGATGGAGAGACTGAAGACTCTCTTCTATGTAAATATTATTAAGGAAACTTCGAGAAGAGAGACAAACAAACAGAATAGAGATAAACAAACAATAGAGAGACAACGGTGTACACTCGGATGAATTCACAAACCAGCAGCAGAAAAATGGAGAGAATAATAGGCAGTCCACACTTAGAACTTGATCGAACTTGTACGCCTCCACACAGCGCCTTGCCACAAAAGACCTGCACTACGGCACACTGTCAACTAAGCAACCTCTGTATGGATGGAGATACCTTGTCCGTGGCCTACGCTTAAAATAAATAGAGTCTAAAGGGCAATAAATTATTGACATAGATAAGTACCAGACATGATTTTGTGATAAATAAACGTCGCCCTGGCCTAGTGCTGACCATATTACGCAGAAAGGTTTCGATGTTCAGGGAAATATGATCTATAACAATATATTCCCTTTACGCCATACTCGAAACCTGACAGCTATACACACACTCGAAACGTGACGGCTATGCGCACACTCGAAACGTGACAGCTATACACACACTCGAAACGTGACGGCTATATACCCACTCGAAACGTGACGGCTATATACCCACTCGAAACGTGATGGCTATACACATACTCGAAACGTGACGGCTATACACCCACTCGAAACGTGACGGCTATATACCCACTCGAAACGTGACGGCTATACACATACTCGAAACGTGACGGCTATACACATACTCGAATCGTGACGGCTATACGCACACTCGAAACGTGACGGCTATACACATACTCGAATCGTGACGGCTATACGCACACTCGAAACGTGACGGCTATATACCCACTCGAAACGTGATGGCTATACGCACACTCGTAACGTGACGGCTATACGCACAATCGAAACGTGACGGCTATAGACACACTCGAAACGTGTCGGCTATACACACACTCTAAACGTGACGGCTACACACACTCGAAACGTGACAGCTATACACACACTCTAAACGTGACGGCTACACACACACTCGAAACGTGACAGCTATACACACACTCTAAACGTGACATTACTCTTTCCTTCATTTTATTTTTGCTTGTCTTATAGTAAATCCTGTAGACGCGATCAGTTCAATAACATGAACGCACGCTTTCATCAAGTTGCTCCTTATGATGTACAGTTTTGTCACGCTGCTATGCTCGATCAGGCAGGCGGATACTACAAGATGCAACTCGATGTTGAGCTGAGCACCATGTGGCGTCCTTAACGATTAGGCCAGCACATTCGGATCCTGTTGTTGCGGTTCATTGGAGCGGACGCCGAGAAAGCGAATGCCTGCTTGCCTTGTTCAACATGCATGAATTATGATTGCAAATATAAAACAATTAATATTAATTCCCCACCAGAGCTCTTTATTTCAACATTGCTTGCGCTGTCTTTCTTTGTCTTTATAAAAATGCCTTGTTCTCAGCCCTTTATTCTCACAATAAAAATGGTAAAGACATGAAAGCTATTCAAATGTTCTCTGTTGCTTCTTTCTGTTTTGTCACTTTATAACAATCGCTGAAATAAATAAAACAATTATAAGTTAATATGTAGCAAGGATATAACAATAACATAAATAAACCTTAAATATAAATGTCAACAACGTTATAATCAAGTGCCGTTGCGTGCAGTTTCCACAACTTCTGGTTTATAATGTTACCGTTTTTGTTCCGCATTTTAACTTATTAGATACCAGGATTAGAAGATATCGTATTATCTATTTGCCTTTCCTCTCCTTCTTTTTCTTACTCTCTGTTGCTTATAGTCTTACTCCAACTTTCTCTTCCCTTCCTTCAATTCATTTTTTTTATCTAAATGTATCAATCTCTTCTTCTCTCTTTCATTTTTTCAATGAATCTCTCAATCTGTCCTCAACCCCCCCCCCCTCCCCCCTCTCTTTCTCTCGTCGCAATAACGTCTAGTCTTCAATCTACAGTGAACTGTTTCTAATATTGTCTTCTTTGTTGTTCACTTTTTTTTCTCTTTCAGATTTATCAAATGTTTCCACGAGCTTCGTATTTCGATTCAAATTTCCGCTCCTTTTTTTTGCCAAATGAAAAAATAAATAAATAAATAAAATGTATGCTCGCTCTGAAGTTCTGTTGGATGCAGTTAATATTGTGTGCCCTTTGACCTTTACAGCGCGTCGCGTTGTAAGCAAATACAATATACGACCCAACATAACAGCTTAGTTATAGACCCACCTACCTATATAGATCTAGAAGCAACACATCATAACCAAAATTCTACCAAAGCATTATTATAACAAATATTATCTATGACCCCCATACAGCTCATAAATACTTGTAGATATCATTAGTTAGTATTAAGTCAAAGGCCAAGCGCCCATAAGCTGCTAGATTTAGAACCAATAAACCATGTCCCCGACTCCATATTTCCTTACTTTTAATATCGTTCCGACCTTCACCCATGTCCTTTCTAATTAATTAATGTGCAGGCCCCTGCCTTCGTACACCATTGGATCTGTGCAATCATGAGGCGCCTTTACTTTTCAAATATCTCGGATCTAACTAATCTCCCCATCGCCCCAGCCTCACCAATATGTCGAACCACGTGGCATAAACATTTTTTTCAACAAAAATATTTTATTGAACAAATAAAAACAGGCTTGCAAGCTCACTGCAAGGTCACGTATCCCAAACTAATGAGGCTTGCTATTCCCCCAGCTCTGACATACGTAGACCAATTTGCTTACAGGGATTATCTTTCTCGCCGAATAATCCACTGCAAACATTTGTTTCCGTTCAGGCTGTGTATTTTTTTAGTGTACTTTCCCCCCGACTGTTGGCTTTGGACATCTTTGTATAATCTACGTCAGGACTCCAACACGTGAACAATGTTTTCTAGCGTAGTCCTCGACCAATGTTAGCTTTATTATGGCGGATTTCAACTGGGGGGAAAAAGTGCACTGCGCATGTATGTTTGGAGACAGGATATCCGGATAATTAGATTCAGGTTATTATAAGTAGATGTAGTGTTCTGGCTTTTGTTTTTTCTTCGTGCTGCTGACTTCTTGATGGGATTTATGATGGTGTTAGATCTTTAGTCTCACCTCATTATATTTGTATACAAGCATCATCTGCTCGTGTCTCTTGTTGCATTCCTTTAATCCGTTTCCATTGCTACTGTTGCCGTATTTTCCTTTGATCTAAAACAGGCGTGTTTCTCTTATTAGTGTCACGTTTTTTTCTCTTCTTTCAGTAATGATTGTTCCTTCTCTTACAATTATTATCTAACAAGAACTTTTATAAACAGATATTTCTTTTTGACTGTGTGTATGATATAAGAGAAACATTCTACAAGTTTTGTAGAAATACTAGAACAAAAAATGTTTCTTTAGATTCCATCTCACCAAGGTATTCCTGGAAACAAAGAGGTAGATAAGTAAGCAAAGAAAGGTGGTAAATTACACCAGCCAGTTACACAAGCACATCTGATGAGGAATCAAAGAGGTTTATTATAAACAAACACATGAACATTAGGAATACAGAACACCGGAGCTACCAGAAAATGATGCCTACACCTCAACAAAAATGAACAAGTTACAGTTAAGTATTAATGTTTAGACTCCGACGAACAAACAACAACAAATGGAAGTAGTAACTTCTCAACATCTAATGGATTGGAATCTGTGATGAATGTGAGTGGGAAAATGTCTGCTCAACTTCTGCAACAATCATGTCAAACATCTGATGAACAGAGAAGGCTCTTGTAGCCATCACCATATCGTGGTTGATACTAGAATATCAGTGAAGCCTCTAATGTGTCCTGTGGTATATTCCTGAAGAGCTTCATATTACCTTTATTCTTTTTTTACATTACACATGTCTGGACATATAGGTTGAAGATCTGTCCGAATAATTAAAATCGTAATCATTTGCTTACCTCCATCTCTTCGTCCCTCAATTTCCCTAGTTGTCACAATATATTCCACCTGTTCCTTTCTCATTACATGGCCAAAAAATTATGATTGTTTCTTCCAAATTTTGAAAATTAGCTCTCTCTTTGCTTTGACTTTTTTCGAAACGTTTTTATTACTCTTCTTAGCTGGTAATGGCATTCTCAACATTCTTCTGTAAAACCACATTTCTATAGCCTCTAGTGATGTTCTTGTCTATTGTCCTATTGTCCATGATTCACATCCATATGTTAAGACTGGTTCTACATAACATTTAAGAACTCTTTTTCTTGTTTTTATTGTCAAAAATGGATTGCACAGTATCTTCCTTATTTTTTTTTTAAAACTGCTTTTGCCTGAGCCATTCTGCATCTCACCTTTGTTGCACATCTACCATCTGAGGTTAACATTATAACTAAAACAGGAAACAATTAAATTAAGACTAAAATGATAATCATGGCAAACCATCACGTGCGATGAGGAAATTAATACGCTGCTTAAAAAACAAAAATCATACTCATGATATATTCTACACAATAAAGGGATTTTCACATTTTTCTGACCTGAGAAGATTCTTCAGTTAAGAAACAAACGGGAAGGCAGAAAATAGCCCTACACGCTGCATGGTGGTTTGTCTCTGATTTCTAAGAGCTCTTGGTTTACTTTGTTGTGTGATAGAAAGCTCTTGGTTTACTTTGTTGTGTGACAGAAAGCTCTTGGTTTACATTGTTGTGTGACAGAAAGCTCTTGGTTTACTTTGCTCTGGGTCAGAAAGCTCTTGGTTTACTTTGTTGTGTGACAGAAAGCTCTTGGTTTACATTGTTGTGGGACAGAAAGCTCTTGGTTTACTTTGTTGTGTGACAGAAAGCTCTTGGTTTACTTTGTTGTGTGACAGAAAGCTCTTGGTTTACATTGTTGTGTGACAGAAAGCTCTTGGTTTACTTTGCTCTGGGTCAGAAAGCTCTTGGTTTACTTTGCTCTGGGTCAGAAAGCTTTTGGTTTACTTTGCTCTGTGACAGAAAGCTCTTGGTTTACTTTGCTCTGGGACAGAAAGCTCTTGGTTTACTTTGCTCTGGGACAGAAAGCTCTTGGTTTACTTTGCTCTGGGTCAGAAAGCTCTTGGTTTACTTTGCTCTGGGTCAGAAAGCTCTTGGTTTACTTTGCTCTGGGTCAGAAAGCTTTTGGTTTACTTTGCTCTGTGACAGAAAGCTCTTGGTTTACTTTGCTCTGGGACAGAAAGCTCTTGGTTTACTTTGCTCTGGGACAGAAAGCTCTTGGTTTACTTTGCTGTGGGACAGAAAGCTTTTGGTTTACTTTGCTCTGGGACAGAAAGCTTTTGGTTTACTTTGCTCTGGGATTAGAAAGCTCTTGGTTTACTTTGCTCTGGGACAGAAAGCTCTTGGTTTACTTTGCTCTGGGACAGAAAGCTTTTGGTTTACTTTGCTCTGGGACAGAAAGCTCTTGGTTTACTTTGCTCTGGGACAGAAAGCTTTTGGTTTACTTTGCTCTGGGACAGAAAGCTCTTGGTTTACTTTGCTCTGGGACCGAAAGCTTTTGGTTTACTTTGCTCTGGGACAGAAAGCTCTTGGTTTACTTTGCTCTGGGACAGAAAGCTCTTGGTTTACTTTGCTCTGGGACAGAAAGCTCTTGGTTTACTTTGTTGTGTGACAGAAAGCTCTTGGTTTACTTTGTTGTGTGACAGAAAGCTCTTGGTTTACTTTGTTGTGTGACAGAAAGCTCTTGGTTTACTTTGTTGTGTGACAGAAAGCTCTTGGTTTACTTTGTTGTGTGACAGAAAGCTCTTGGTTTACTTTGTTGTGTGACAGAAAGCTCTTGGTTTACTTTGTTGTGTGACAGAAAGCTCTTGGATTACTTTGCTCTGGGACAGAAAGCTCTTGGTTTACTTTGTTGTGTGACAGAAAGCTCTTGGTTTACTTTGTTGTGTGACAGAAAGCTTTTGGTTTACTTTGTTGTGTGACAGAAAGCTCTTGGTTTACTTTGTTGTGTGACAGAAAGCTCTTGGTTTACTTTGCTCTGGGACAGAAAGCTCTTGGTTTACTTTGCTCTGTGATAGAAAACTCTTGGTTTACTGTGTTGTGTGCCAGAAAGCTCTTTGTGTACTTTGTTCAATGACAAAAATCTCGTGCTTCACTTGACTTGATGCCTGAAAGCTCTTGATATACTCTACTCTATGACAATAACGTTGGCAACGAGTAAAATGTTGCAAATGGCCGTTCCAGATCAAAGATGTACATCACCCAAACTGAAACTATTGAGCTCGACTTATTGTTATAAAAATATGACAAATAATATTGTGTCTTTCTTTATTACGACATTATTGTATGTTATAATAAAAGAGTCGATATCAGTTATAAAAACATAACTGTTAACTAGAAAAAAAAGTTGTCTTACACGATTTGCGAGTATTATGATCTTATTAGGGTTATTGTCCATATTTAAAAAATAAAAATCTGTAACATGGGTAGTAGGACGCCAGGCCGCCTTATTGCCCCTGAGAAACCCGAAGTTGTGTCGGCCTGAGATTCGCACGCATTTGGGGACATGGACTAAAGCACGCCTGAATAGTAAACAAGCGCACTAACCACTTCGCTTCCACTTCTCTAAAAATGTCAACAAAGTGGAAAGTGTTAATGAAGTCTATTTTCATAGAAGACTATTTGCTTAATTCTAAAGTTAAACTTCACAAAGTCTACATACGCATGGAAATGTTAAGTTTTGTTTTAAAAGACACATTCCCTATAAAGTTGCTATTTCTTTATGTCACAGCGTGCTAGAGAGTTTTTAGAGAACCATTTCGTAAAGAATGTAGATATGTTTGTGAATATAGAATTTTTTTTTTTAAATAAACGTTTCCCCTTCCTTCATTTACCTGAATTTCTTTGTTTCTTGAATGAGCTGAAGCAATCCTCTCCTGCCAGCACGTGTTCATCCAGGAATCTGTTGATCCGTGGTTGTCCTCTCTGTAGTCCCATCGAAGACATCTCAAATCCTCGTCGGCAGGAGCAGCCAAACAGGACCTGCCAGATTGGGCTGTACATAATAAGCTTCGTTATCGCCACCCCATGAAGTTTCAGTCCCGACGTTTCCCAAACTCCAAAACATTCGATTCCACTCGCCAGTTGATTCTTTCTTCCCTCGGCGCCCGCTCGTCTTCTCCTCATGCGAGTCCTCATTTTGACGATGAAGGATTACGAAAAGGTTCACTAATAAATATTGTTAGAGACAGAAAAAAGTGTTTTCTTTCGGCTCATGGAGCTGGCTTAAGTTCCTTATGATGCGTTGAATTTGTTTACGTTGTTCCAAGTTGCTATTAGAATATTTATCTGCTAAAGATGAGTCATAGACTGTTTATTTCCTGTATTTATTTATGCAGGTTATACACTTATATTTTGAAGTTATTATTTTTGTTGCTTTTATAATTTAACAAAAAAATTTTCTAAAACTTTTAAGATTTGATGTACCTTATTTATCCATGGTCTAAATCTTTATTGCTGTGGATAAAATGTTGACCAAGAGTTTTTATTTTTGTAGATGTTATGTAATAACTATTTACGTGGATACTTTGCTTAATCTGTCGCTAATGTCTGAGTTTCTATGAGTCTGCCCTAAGTGCTTTTAAATCTGTTCTTTCTTTTTGAAGTAAGATCATCAATTCTCGTTATTTTTATGAGAACATGTTCTGTTTTTTTTTTTTATTGAGAACTATGGATTATAATAACAATTTCCCACCATGCCTTAAAAGTGTACACGATAGCTATATGGTGTTATTGCCATTTTTGTCAGTCACAAACGGCACATTTTATTATGTTGCTGTTGTCGTCGGTACTACATCAGGCCCACCCGACTTTCACAGACAAAATTGTGGTGCCCATTTTCAGAGACCGGGTGAACCCAGAAGATGTGTAAGTGCGAAAAAAAATGTGTCACGCACAGGGAATTTGGCTGTTTATCTTCGTATTTTTCATTATAATATATTATACTTTTCATTGTTAAATCTAATATACTTTCTATTAAAATTGCTGACACACTTTCTACTCCTTTAACTGAAACAGCCCCAGTTTTAATTGCTTATGTACTTTCTATTGCCTATCTCAAAAAAGGTAATTATAATATCTAATGCACTCTGTATTGCAATACCTAAAACACCGTCTCAGCATCTCATACATTTTCAAATGCAAGATATAAATCATATTCCATTGCAATATGTGAAATACTCATTATTGCAATATCCTAAACTCCTTATATTGCCATATCTAATACATTTGCATGTACACCTCCTATTGCATCATTAGTTAAATAAATTTTATATGACGTTTTTTGTGACACTTTACAAAGCGTAACATGCCACATCATATTTACCATCAAGCTGTCATTACATACTGCATTACATTTTAGTTACATTTTCTATTAGAAATCCCATTATATTGTTCATTTCTTTGCTATTGCACTTGGAATTCTATTTTTTATTACGCTTTATGTTCTCCTAATATAACAATAATTACATTCTGAGTAATGCCCATTCTGCGAATCTTCAACTGACACATTTGTAACGCAGACACACGCGCGCACGGACACACTCATCAAACACCACACACACCTTATCCCAGCCTTTGCTGTTTTACCCAAACCTTTATGGGCCATATGCTACTCGATCAGACCGGAACCATCGTAACCATTCTCACATTGGATCACTCTCGTGTGGCTTGGCCTGTGTGGGTAGAGTGTTCATTCTCCAAGACGCGTTACTTCTAGAATGATCGCCAAGTAAAGCAAGTGAAGAGCCCCGTCATGCCAAGTGACGTATAGGGAACATGGTGTTAGTGACCATCATTTTTATACAGACCTTCAGCACATGATTTTTTAAGAAATGTGGTCGGTATTAAGCCCGTGCCGCTTTACTATCCAGAAAAAAAAGTCCGGTGCCCATTTACGGCTGGGTGAACCCGGAGCATTCCGTCGATTAGGATCGAACCCGGCCTCTTGTCCTTTGCAGTCCAGTAACTTGATCGCCAAGCTTGCTGTAAATGTGTACATGCATCCTCAAGTATATGATTTTTTTATTATTATTTTTTTTTCTTCAATAAACCGGTGAGCAGGAAAGCTTTGTCTGCAGCAGGCGGGGCGCCTCCCACTCAAACAGCAGGCGCCCCTTCCCACTTAAACAGCAGGCACCACCTCCCACTCAAACAGCAGGCGCCCCCTCCCACTCAAACAGCAGGCGCCCCCTCCCACTCAAACAGCAGGCGCCCCCTCCCACTCAAACAGCAGGCGCCCCCTCCCACTCAAACAGCAGGCGCCCCCTCCCACTCAAACAGCAGGCGCCCCCTCCCACTCAAACAGCAGGCGCCCCCTCCCACTCAAACAGCAGGCGCCCCCTCCCACTCAAACAGCAGGCGCCCCCTCCCACTCAAACAGCAGGCGCCCCCTCCCACTCAAACAGCAGGCGCCCCCTCCCACTCAAACAGCAGGCGCCCCCTCCCACTCAAACAGCAGGCGCCCCCTCCCACTCAAACAGCAGGCGCCCCCTCCCACTCAAACAGCGTGCAAGTCCTGTGGAAAGCTAAAGTGACAAACTTGAGTAACGCCTCCAGGAGATGCCAACTGAACTGTATGCCCATTGAAGCCACTTGTGTCGTTGTTGTTCATTCCGGGCGCGTACAATAACTGCAAATAAGTGCACTCTTTGACCTGCAAACACTTGCCTTCAGAAATGATTGTTGCCCCTGGTGTATCTTGATACGGTCTAACTTTCGTACCGGAAACGGTGTAACACAAAAACCAGAAACCAGATTTTCGCGTTTGTTGTCTTTTCGCATTCCTTATTCGCAAACTGACAAAAGGCGTCACTTTGACACCGCTCTTCGTCTAGTTACGCCCTTAACAACATAGGTTGTCAACTTCGCGCGCTCTTTTACCATCTTTCCCATCATGCCTCAAGTCTGGCTGACGTTTCACATCGTAGTTCCCGTTGTCCTGCATCACTGCGTCAAGTTCCCCCATCGTAGTTCCCGTTGTCCTGCATCACTGCGTCAAGTTCCCCCATCGTAGTTCCCGTTGTCCTGCATCACTGCGTCAAGTTCCCCCATCGTAGTTCCCGTTGTCCTGCATCACTGCGTCAAGTTCCCCCATCGTAGTTCCCGTTGTCCTGCATCACTGCGTCAAGTTCCCCCTTCCCACCGCCCGCTTCTTTTGTCACTGGCAGGACCGCACAACATGGCAGGTCTTGTGTCTGTTTCTAGATTTCATTTTGAGCACGTGACCTATTCATCCCCATCCTCTGATTGCTGTTATTGCCGGCATCATCATCTAGTCGTAACTTTTGAGCCGTAATTTGGTTGCAGATTTCTTTTGGTTTCAGTTTTCTCCTCAAGCCATTTGATCAAATAAAGACAATCATCACGTCTGTCCTTTTGCTCATCAGCATTCAGATCTGACAGATCCAGCCTGCCGAAAACTGAGTGTCAGCCACGGCGCAGGTTTTTCAGGAAAAATCAGGACATTCACATACTGACCATAGGACATGCATATACGAGCACTGACACCATACTGATATACATATACGAATACTGATTATGTACACGGTGCTTGCTTGATATATATATATATAGCCTGTACTGAAAGAGAGGATTGCACCGGTGAGAGCGCTGGCGCTCGTTGAAAGTGTTGCTGGCCGTGGACTGTCTTGTCTGGCCGTGGACTGTCTTGTCTGGCCGTGGACTGTCTTGTCTGGCCGTGGACTGTCTTGTCTGGCCGTGGACTGTCTTGTCTGGCCGTGGACTGTCTTGTCTGGCCGTGGACTGTCTTGTCCTTAATTAATTTCCGCGACAACTCTAATGTTCGATCCACCGCGTGTACTTTCAGCTGTCAAGGTGGTCTTGCACTGCCTTGCTTATTTCGCGTTATCCTTGAACTGTTACTCAAACTCCACCGTCATACACACCCACACTGAGTAACTAATGGAAGACACACGTCTCACTTGGAATAAATACCAAGAACGCTTTATTCACACAAAGTCCTACATGAAACTTCTGTGACACATAATGCCCAGCAGTGTAAACATTCCTGCTCGCGCAACAACGTACAGCTAATACTTCAGCCCTGGCACTTCCTCGCCTGCACACCCGTGTCCACTATATCTCTAAGTTTCACCTATGATCTGATTAGTCTCTGAGACGTTTAGTCTAACTGGTACTAACATATTTACATGGACAATGTCCCTCCTTTAAATGTAATGGAATATTCCACCTACTAGTGCTATCTATCACAGAGCTTGTACTCATGGTTCTAAGTTCGCACATTTCTCTTACTGGCGCTAGCTATCTATGTAGCTGACACCATATGGCATGCATATACGAGTACTGACTATACGATCAGCTAAGAATATACCATGATGTTGTTGAAAAGAACAAAGAGTCAAATTCGCATGATCACAAGACTTGAACGCTGAAGAAATAGATGATTTGACAAAAGTACATTGGTCACATGTTATGGCATGTTTATAACATACATGGACTATATATGCAAGTTAGCCTACCCATCAGAGACAGGGGAGAACATCGAGCTTCTATCTGCAGACGATCAGGCACTAATACATGGAAACATAGAAGACCTACAAGAACACTTAAATAGACTCAACAGCACAAGAACAAAATACAACATGAAAATTAGCATGAACAAAATAGAAGCATTGATTATCGCAAAGAAAGAAACAGAGCATCAACATAACTATAAACGGCACACTAAAACAAGTAGAGGAATTTAAATACCTAGGAAGTCTAGTGATAAACGACAATTCACAAACAGTAGATATAGACTCAAGATGCATCAAAGCTTGTCAAATCATTGGACAACCATTACCACTAATGTCCAGGAAGGAAATAAATCTAGAGGAAAAACGGGCACTCTACAATACCATCTTCATCCCAACGTTGTACTTCCAATGTCAGTCATGGACTTTAGATGCAAGAACAATAGACAAAAAAATTGCCTCTACTGAGTTGAAAAGTGTTGGACGAATGACAGGAAACAGTCTGAGAGATAAGATCGGAAAAAAGAACTGAGAAAAAAGCTAGGAATAGCCCCCGCCATAGAATATATAAGGAAACAACAGATAAAATGATTTGGCCACGTGACATGGCAGAGTGATCAAAAAACAACACAATGACCCTTCAATAAACGTTAAAAGAACGCCAGACGCAAGGGCCGACTACGAAAAAGATGGATTGACGGAATATTGGAAACATTATGAAACATAACAGCAGCAGAGGCGAACAGAAGAGCAAAAATCACCAAATTATATCTCCCCTCGATGCTGAAAGGGAATAAGGAAGGGAAGAAGAAGAAAGAGGAGAAGGAAAAGAAGAAGGAGAAGATGGAGGAGGAGGAAGAGGATTTGGACGACGTTGGTCGTATCATTTCTAATTTCCTAATTTAGAGTTTCACGAACCACTTTTATTAATTTTAATTCCTGCTTACTTTAGTCAGTCGGCTTCTAAACATTCAGTGCTACAGGACAACAAAGTAACCAAAAAAAACTGTTACTCTGCTTATTTCGTATTCAAAGCTTGTCGCTAATCTCAAACCCGTAGAAACCCTTCATTCTTCAACTCAACCTGTATCTCTTTGATTATTGCATAATGACCTCGTTCTGTTGCAAGCCTGTTTCTGATTAAACCGGAAATACTTAGCACTGTGCACAAACGCAATGATTAATTCTGTAGAATCTACAATGAGCCATTCTGTACGCGTTAACCTTCTTAATCTTTTCTTTGCCAAGGTGTATGCCGGCAGCGTTTTGTTTTTAACAATTAATTTGCAATTAAAAAAATGAATAAAGAGCCCCCGTCACGCCAAGTGACGTATAGGGAATATGGTGTTAGTGACTATCAATTTTACAGACCCTCGGCACATGAGTTTTGGGGTAATGTGGTCAGTATTACGCCCATGCCGCTTTACTTTCCCAAGAAAAATCCGGTACCCTGGGTGAACCCGGAAGTCGTCGGTTGGGATCGAACCCTACCCCTTGTCCTTTGTAGCCCAGTTCACTAACCACTGAGCTATCGCGGCTCCCTGGCGATGCAATACTTAATGTTTAATCATAAAAGTTTTCAAACTTAAAGATACAGCTTATGTTTTAACCACTTTGAATGTACAATAGAAGGATATGTATTCTGCCTTCCCGGTAAGCCACACATGAACAAACCAACTAAAGTAAGGGTCCAAGTACGAGAAGCCACACATGAACAAACCAACTAAAGTAAGGGTCCAAGTACGAGACTTGAATAGGCGTCTTAGCACGCGAGTTTTCCTCCATATGTGATCGGCTGCCTATCTAGAGGTGTTCGGAGACTTCTGGATAGTGTCGCTACAAGCATCGAAACTCACGATGCGAAGCGGCATTCCTCACCTTTAATGAGTGCTACTCAAGTGCCCATTTCTGCAAGTGGCTGGGTCGACCGCTTCCAGCGGGAATCGAACACGGGTTGTCCGAACGTTGGTAGCTCAGTCGGGTGGTTTTCCTACCGAGGCGCCCCCCCCCCCCCCACCAACTAAAGTATGAATGACTTCTGATTTTCTTTTTTTTTAATTTTCTTTCTTTCTTTCTTTCTTTCTGATTTTCTTTCTATCTTTCTTTCTGATTTTCTTTCTTTCTTTTTTCTTTACCATCTTTCTTTCTTTCTCTTGCTCTTTTTTCTTTCTTTCTCTTGCTCTTTTTCTTATTTTGTTTCTTTATTTCTTTCCGTATTTCTTTTACTTTCTCTCTCTATCTCCTTTCAAGGAACGTTCCATTATATAACTCTTCAAGTCTCCTTCCCGTCACTTCTTTCAAGTTCTATAAATAGTTTTATTCTGTTATCATATGCCTCATTGCACATCTCATCAATAGCTGACATCAACCTTGTGGTACATACTTCTATTATAACGAAGATGGATTGTATTTTCATTAATACCTTTCAATACACGGAAATTGGGTGGCGTCACAATCTGTATTGTTTTTCTCAGAATTTGACTTGCAAAATCCAATTGAACAAAGCAGTCTTGACTTATCAACCAACACAGAACTGGAGTCGTCAGTCGCTGAAAGCTGCGAGATTTGCTAAAGAGGGGATCTGAGCACCTATGGATATGTTCGGAGCTTAATGATGATGATGATGTTAATAATGTAATAGCTCAATAAACAAGTCTGGACTGAGCAAATATGGCAGTTATACTCTTCAAAATTCCTACTCTTGCAGTCATTGTAATTACGCGTGTATGGGTCTCGCCTCCTCTCCCCTCTTTTTAAATATTTAATTAAAAGAGTGAAACTTTACAGAAATGGATACATTGTCTTCACCAAGAACTCTTCATTTTTCTTCGTTTTCTCTATCTTCTACTTCTTTAGCACCGGGAAAGTTATTATCTGGGTTTGGTTGGATTTTCTTACAGTGAAGCTGTGATGTTTGCATAATCTGGTCCGGACACACGTAAATGTTTATGACGTCGTTTGAGGGCTGGATTCGCTATCTGTGTTCAATTCGATCTTTTAGTGAGAGTGGCCTGTTGGAAGGGGCAAACTGTGGGCTGGCTGGACGCCCGTGCTAGTGCAGTTGTCAATGTACTGGCTCACTAAGGACAAGAGATCGTGTTTGATTACCAGATGGGAAGAATTCTAATCTCACACGGCTTCAGAAAATCGCCTAGTATTTTTCTTGTAAAGAATTCACACATTGACGTATCTAAGTCTCTAACTGGCCCTTTAGCCTAACAAGAACATCAGCTTATCAGGGACAATACCATTCCCAGGTTTACAGAAGACATCAGTTTAAAAGAAGGGATAACCACCTTTATAATGCCTGGGAAATCAATTTCGTTACACACGCACGCGCTCACACAGGTGAGAATCCATATTACTTCTTGTTTTAAAATGTCAAATAGAAAAATATGAGAAGGGGAAGACACTATTAATTGGCAATGCTTACAACAGAGAGATAGATAAAGAGAGAGAGAGAGGTAGATAGACAGACAAATAGACAGACAGGCAGGATGGGGGGAAGGGCGGGGGGGGGGTGGAGGTGGCTAAGTAGGTATGTAGCTAGGTCGGTAGGTGGATTGAATTGGATTGGTTTGAATTGGATTAGATTAGATTAGATTAGATTAGATTAGACTAGACTAGACTAGACTAGACTAGACTAGACTAGACTAGACTAGACTAGACTAGACTAGACTAGACTAGACTAGACTAGACTAGACTAGACTAGACTAGATTAGATTAGATTAGATTAGATTAGATTAGATTAGATTAGATTAGATTAGATTAGATTAGATTAGATTAGATTAGATTAGATTAGATTAGGTTAGATTAGATTAGATTAGAACAGGTAGGTAGTTATAAACGTTACCTGCTGTGAGAGACATAGCTCATCTACTGTAACGATATAAATGTATCCTGAAATGTTCATGTGAAATTATAAAGGAGAAAATAAGTGACCGGGATGAATTGAAAGCACTTGCAGGCCTCATCAATCAGATCAATTGGATATTACAAAACCATGTTGTAGAGCCTATCCTCTCCTTTCTAATCAGATTAACACAAGGGCAATAGGTTCCATTCTTTACTGTGAAGATTGTATTCTTATTTTCCTCTTATTTCTCCTTTTAGTTTGATTTTTAAATTATTTATTTTTTTTTAAGTACATATTTGTACGTGTGTTGTATGTGTATTCCCGATGAAGGCCTTTGTGCCGAAACTTTGTTCTGATTTGTATTGTCCGCTTATTACGTGAAGCGTAACCATACCGTGTTCTTCTGTTATATATATTTATTTCCATCCACCCCAATTATGTTGTTGACTGTTTTCTATGCCATGACACCATCCTATCTAGTATTTTCTCTCTTTGTCGTCCGCGATCTCTCTTTCCCTGTATTTCACCAGTTGTAACCAAGTATTCTAATTTTCCTCTTCTCATGATGAGCCCGAAAGATGTTTACTGTTTCTTTCGGATGTTTTTTTTAGGACTTCCCTCTTTGTGTTGGTCTCTTTGATAATGTTTTAATTGGTCTTTATAGCTGGAAACGTGCAACATTATTCTGAGACCCATCTCTATGACCTCTAATCGTCTTTATATGTATTTGTCTACTGTCCATGATTCGCTTCCATTGGTCAGAATTGGCTCAATAGCATCCATGAACTCTATTTCTCACTTTTATTGACATGGATATGTTGCACACGACTTTTTTCATTTTCTGAAATGCTATTTTGGCCTGAGCTACTCTGCTTTTTATTTCTGTGGTGCATCTTCCATCTGATGTTATTATTAAAGTATCATCCACGTATCAATATTGCTAAAAACGTAACATTTTGTGTGTCTGGTGTCACAAATTGGAACCACTTCCATAAAATATCAGTTTCAATAATGAGTGGAATGTTCTAGACTCAGGACGTCTTCATCAATAAACGGCTTAAAATTTCCAAGATTAGAACTAAAGTTGCTATATAGAACCAATTCTGACCTATGGAAGCGAATCATGGACGGTAGACAAACAATTGAAAAGACGATTAGAGGCCACAGAGATGGAATTTCTCAGAAGTATGTTGAAAGTTCCCTGGACAGCTAAAAAGACCAATGAGGAAGTTCTCAAAGAGGCCAACACAAAAGAAGGGAGCTCTTAAAAACATCAGAAAGAGGCAATCAACATTTTTCGGGCACATCATGAGAAGAGGAAAGTTGGAATACTTGGTTACAACTGGCAAAATAAAAGGAAAGAGAGATCGCGGGCGATAAAGAGAGAAAATATTGGATAGGTTGGTGTCATGGCATGGAAAACAGTCAACAACAGAACTGATACGATGCACTGCAGATAGAAGATTGTGGAGGGACGTGACCTACACCATCGCCTACGCCAACCGGTATGGCACATGATGAAGATGATGAGAACTAAAGTACCACTTGGAGATGAAAACAAACAGCCGTGTACGACGCTGTTTTAGGAATTTAGCACGAATATAAAATATTTAAAACAATAAGGGACGCGTGTACCGCTACTGAGAACATATTTGTTAGTGAACAGATTTCAGCCAACTGCAAGCGACACCTGTAATTTCATGTTGTTCAGCTTAATTAGATCGTGGATCTTCTATAGCCTGGTATGGCTTAATAACGATGAATTCCTTTATTTTTTTTCTCCGCAGTACAGGAATTGGAAGCGGCTGGTGTTTCTAGAGATAAGACAGCCCTGAAAAGTTGTAGATTCTAGATCTTAAACAAATATAATTTATATTAGTAAAGAATTATTGTTTACTTTGTTCGTCTGCTTTGTAAGCGCAGATTGCTCGAGCAAATACGTGGATACAATATTTGTAGAAATAATAAGCAGTTTGGTTATTCAATCCTGAGATAATAATATTCTGAGCGAATATAACATATTGAGTGTCCTATTCTACACAAAAACGGAGCTAGCAAGAGTATCAATAATATTTAGCTTTGTTATTGTAGCATAGACCATTCATGTTAAGACAACCTTCCCTAGAATGAGGGGGGGGGGGGGGGGAAGAAACAAATCACTGCCTGGATTATTGGTGAAAGACTTGTATTTATAGTAGTGTAGGGCTCAGCAAATAACGGTGAAAGACATATACTTATGGTAGTGTAGGGCTCAGCAAATAACGGTGAAAGACATATACTTATGGTAGTGTAGGGCTCAGCAAATAACGGTGAAAGACATATACTTATGGTAGTGTAGGGCTCAGCAAATAACGGTGAAAGACATATACTTATGGTAGTGTAGGGCTCAGCAAATAACGGTGAAAGACATATACTTATGGTAGTATAGGGCTCAGCAAATAACGATGTAAGACATATACTTATGGTAGTATAGGGCTCAGCAAATAACGGTGTAAGACATATACTTATGGTAGTGTAGGGCTCAGCAAATAACGGTGAAAGACATATACTTATGGTAGTGTAGGGCTCAGCAAATAACGGTGAAAGACATATACTTATGGTAGTGTAGGGTCAGCAAATAACGGTGAAAGACATATACTTATGGTAGTATAGGGCTCAGCAAATAACGATGTAAGACATATACTTATGGTAGTATAGGGCTCAGCAAATAACGGTGTAAGACATATACTTATGGTAGTATAGGGCTCAGCAAATAACGGTGTAAGACATATACTTATGGTAGTATAGGGCTCAACAAATAACGGTGAAAGACATATACTTATGGTAGTATAGGGCTCAGCAAATAACGGTGTAAGACATATACTTATGGTAGTATAGGGCTCAGCAAATAGCCGTGTAAGACATATACTTATGGTAGTATAGGGCTCAGCAAATAACCGTGTAAGACATATACTTATGGTAGTGTAGGGCTCAACAAATAACGGTGAAAGACATATACATATAGTAGTGTAGGGTCAGCAAATAACGGTAAAAGACATATACTTATGGTAGTGTAGGGCTCAGCGAATGTTGGTGTAAGTCATATACTTATGGTAGTGTATGGCAAGTTCCGATATTCCAATTGCTTGCGATGAATGCTGAAATCGTATGACAGGGAACAGTTGGCTGTGTTAACTTTCTGTGCGATTTCGCCTTATGTCTTTTGGCGTGTGCTGAGACTGCCATGATGGGGACTACAGCTGCCTTTCTTTGTTTGGAAGATGAGATAGTGATTCGGATGATTCCACTGGCACGGGCGGTTGAGCAATTATGGATTTTAATTCGTTTGCAGTGATACCGGGGCCTTCCATAACCAAATAACCAAATAAGTGTAGGGCTCAACAAATGTTGGTTAAGTCATATACATATAGTAGTGTAGGGCTTAACAAATGTTGGTTAAGTCATATACATATAGTAGTGAAGGGCTTAACAAATGTTGGTGTAAGTCATATACATATAGTAGTGTAGGGCTTAACAAATGTTGGTTAAGTCATATACATATAGTAGTGTAGGGCTTAACAAATGTTGGTGTAAGTCATATACATATAGTAGTGTAGGGCTTAACAAATGTTGGTTAAGTCATATACATATAGTAGTATAGGGCTTAACAAATGTTGGTCTATTCTCAAAATTTCATTTTTTGTTTAATTCAAAGATAAATCAATTTTGTTACACTCCCATGTACTTGAACTGTATAATTTAACAGAATTAATTCACATAGGGCGTTGCCCCGGAAGAAATTATAAAATCCGAACCATCTTCGCATTCCCCCCCCCCCTTTCCCCTTCCCGGTCCAGCTCCCACCACTTCCTTCCTTACCCTGACAGACATAACCGCGCTTTCAGTTTCCTATTTTAAATGATGAGTTAAAACCCATTTGTTTTGTTTTCATCTCAAAATGGTATTTTATTTCTTATCTTGGAAAGTTAGCAGCATTCATGAATACGTATTTCATTAATCTAGTACATTATACTCATTCAATTTGATATTTTTATGTAAATGGTTTCAATTTGTGATACCGGAGACAAAACGTAGCTAAAGCAACCATTTTTTTTTTAATTTACGTTCGCCAGCTTTCACCTGACATTCTGACGAAGTACCCAGAGACTCGCGACAGAGTTTTCTGCCTGTTAATCCATTTTTCCTCGGCAGCTGTGTGCACAGGGGATCCTCGCCGTACAGGCAGATAACTCCGTCTTCGGAGGTATTTTTTTTTCGTCGATATGTAATTGACGTTTCAAGCCGGTCTCCCTGCTGAGACCAGGGGTGGTTGCCGCAGAGAGAAATTATAAATAAAAGTCCTAACTGGTTCAGCCGGGATTTGAACTCACAACCTCTCTGTCTCAAGGCCGGCGTCTTGCCTCGAGACCAACCAGTCTCCTAGATTTTTGTTTGAGCAATATTTTAGTAGTTGATGCTCGTTATGAAAATATCAATTATATGGCAAATTTGGGAGTACTTGGGGGGGGGGGGGTGCGCAAAAATACATTTAGCCACAAATGTTTTTAAATATTAAAACACAGCTTCTTCTGATTACTTTGAATGTAAAATAGAAGAAGCATGTATGATGTTTCTGGAATGATATTAGTGATAAAATTAACTAAAGCAGCGTTTCTCAAACCGGAACCGCCCAGGGGGTTCGAGAAGGCTTGAAGAATACTTTGATTCGTAGATGGATAGATGGTTTCGTAGTGGAGTGACCAAATTTAAATGTGACATTAATTAAAGTTGTTGTTTTTTTTTCTAATAAAATCGTTGATGCATTTTTGGCCTTAAATCGTGAGTTGAATTTGAATCATGTGGGTCCGCGACTATAAAACGTATGTAACGGGGGTCCACGGTAAAGGAGAGTTTGAGAATTGCTAAACTAAAGTATCGATGACAAGTGACTGTGGTAAAGAACATTTCCTGCATAAGAACCTAATGTGATGTGACAAAAGTGTACTTATGTCCAAGTGGTAATAATGTGCTTCGCGGAGCTAATGAATAACTATAAAAAGGTAAACATTTTGGAGCAGTGCGGAGCACGTATCTTGATGACCGTTATGGGAGCACCTGTAGGGCTTCTTTGTTCTAGCGTCCGCTGCTGGCGGTAGCTGTCGTGACAACATCACACGTTTTGGAACACCACAACATTTTGTACGTGGGATGTGGTGTTTGCTGGTGGCATGTAACCATGCCAGGTGTTACGTTGATTATTGACACGGATTGATTTCAAATATTTATTTCTTATTATTTACACGACGAATAAGATGCGGTATAGCTGTGGTTAGTGAATTAGTCTACTGTTGATATTGGGTCGGGTTGGATTCATCCAGGTCCAACTTCTAGATTCACATGATGGTACATAGGTAAGACGCGGTATAGCTATAATTTCTGATTTGGTCTACTGGTTATATTAGGTCGCGTTCGATCTATGAACGAATGAAAGAGAAGCTTGGATCGCCGTTTTCCCTGTAGTGGCCACTCTTACTGATATAGAAAGCCTAGTATTGCAATACCTCTAAGCTGGCTGGACTAGTAGTTTCCCAGCATAGCCTTGGACATGACGAACTCTTGGACACGATGAGCTTCTCCAGTAAAAGTGTCAATAAAGACATTATGGCCCGCTACATAAATAAGTAAAAGGGCACCTTGCCCGCATCAACTCTTGCGATTACATCAATTAATGAACGAACCAATCAGTCAATCAAAAAAAGGTACCGGAGATATACATCTTTAGAAACAACGATGACCTGGAGTAGTGCTGACCATCTTCTAAAATGTACCGATTAATTAAAAAGAATGTGGGCATTAGCAGCATGTTCCCTATACGCTGCGCTCGTAAGTGTGAAAGATTCTTTCTTCTTTTCTTGTCATTGACGGAACATTGTGAATGTGTTTCTTCTTCTTTCATGATGAATACCTCCTCCCATGATGTTATTTGTCATTCATTGATGTTAATAATGACCACACTATCATTATTGGATGGGATTCGGAGATGGTCGATGAGACTAGTAAGAACTTTGAAACGTCTGTCTAAAGCCGTAATATAATTTAACATGTCGAGGAGGATGATGTTGTTTCGAAATGTGACTTGCGAAGTTATGGCCCCAAGTAGCATAATTTACTATTTTCGACTTTTGTCGTGACATCAGAATCTGTGCTGTGCCCTGCAGCGTGATTAACAAGATTATTCTCCCACATATGAGCATTGATATTAACGCAGTGTGTAAGTGATAACTTTTGTTCGGCCTTGAGTCTTTTCCTGTGCCCACATTGTTATTTTTGCTCTTTGACAGTTCACAAAACGGACGCTATTTAATAGACATTGATATCTTACTTGCAATTCACAAACAGCAGAGATAGACTCAAGATGCAAAAACAAAGTGTCAAATCATAGGACAGCTATCACCACTATTGTTCAACAAAGAAATAACTCTAGAGGTAAAACAGGCACTCTGCAATACATTCTTTATTCCAACGTTGTGCTACTAATGCCTGTCCTGTGCCCTAGAACAAGAACAATAAGAAAATAACATCTACTAAGATGAAATGTGTTAGATAAATGACAGGAAACAGCCTGAGAGATAAGACCAGAAATGAAGAACTGAGAAAAAAAGCTAGGAATAGCCACCGCCATAGAATATATAAAGAAGTAACAGATAAAATGGTTTGGCCACGTGACAAGGCAGAAAGATGAAAACTCAACACGAGCCTTCAATAAACGTTGTGAGAACACAAGACCTAAAGACCGACCAAGAAAAAGATGGACCGTCGGAATACTGGAAACACTAGGAAACGTGACAACAGCAGAGGCGAACAGAAGAGCAAAAGACCACAAATTATATCTACCCTCGACGCTGAAAGGCAAATGAGGAAGGAAAGAAGAAGATCTGATATGCGGATCAACATATATTTGTTTACTTGTTGTCATTATGTGTTATTTTGCTTCCATACGCCAGCTTTATATCACTGGTGAAGACCCGCTGGACTGAATTTTGCCGTAAATATAACTTTTTCATATTCTTCACAACGACAGCTCAGGTGCCCCACTCCATATAGGCAGATATCCTCCGACGTCAGAGGTATTCTCATTTTTTTAAATCGTCGGACTTTGGACGTTTTGGATAGATTCTATTTCCTATTAATTTTACTGAAGGCAACGGCCATTTTTTTCGCCATAGCTCGTTCGTTTGTGGACTGGACTACAAAGGTCAAGAGGTCGGGTTCGATCCTGATCGACGGTTTCCGGGTTAACCCTGCCTGAAATTAGTACCGAATTTTTTTCTGAGAAAGTAAGTAAAACGGCACGGGCGTAATACCGACCACATTACCCAAAAAAATCATGTGCTGAAGGTCTGTACAAATTATTGTCACCAACACCATATTTCTTGGACGTCACTTGGCGTGACGGGGCTCTTTACTTATCGGCCATTTTGACCTGCGCTTCGATTTTCAAATGCCTATGGATACTCAAAAGGAATTGAAGTGATTTGGTCAACGGTCACAACATAAATAATTTCCGATATGCGGATGACACAGTCTAAATAGCAGAGAATGAACTACAAGAAATGATAGACATAATAGTGGAAGAAAGCCACAAAAGGGTCTCAGTCTGAATAGTAAGAAAATAGAAGTAGTGGTCATATCTAAGAAATAATCATCACCATCATGCACCATAGAAATAAACAGGACAAATTTTAAACAAGTACAACGAGTCAAATACTTTGGCACAATAACAACATCAAATGGAAGATGCACCACAAAAAGCAGAATAGCTCAGGCCAAAATAGCATTTCAGAAAATGAAAAATATCTTATGCAACAAATCTATGTCAATAGAAGTGAGAAATAAAGTTCATCGGTTCTATATAGAACCAATTCTGACTTATTGAAGCGAATCATGGACAGTAGGCAAACAAATGAAAAGACGATTAGAGGCCACAGAGATGGGATTTCTCAGAAGAATGTTGAAAGTTCACTGGACAGCTAAAAGACCAAAGAAGAAGTTCTCAAAGATGCCAAACACAAAAAGGGACCTCCTAAAAAACATCACAAAGAAACAATCAACAATTTTCGGGCACATCATGAGAAGAGGAAAGTTGGAATACTTGGTTACAACTTTGCAAAATAAAAGGAAAGAGAGAAAGAGAGAAAATACTGGATAGTTTGATGTCATGGCATGGAAAGCAGTCAACAACAGATCTGATACGATGCACTGTAAATAGAAGATTATGGAAGGACATGATCGCCTACGCTAACCGGTATGGCACATGATGATGGTGGATACTCAACGTGCGCAAAATGGACACGGGGACTTCTCTAATTTTTTAACTTTTATTGAAAGTACTTGATATCCTGAACATGTAAATGTATATGTATCGCCTTGTATGTGTCCACTTTCTTTCCATCTTGTTTCTAATATGCCCAAAATATCTATGTTTAAGTCGTTTTGCTTCTAAAATATGATTTTCTAATTTTTCTTCTTGGTGTAAAGTCCTAACATTCCATGTACATAGTTTTAGCTAAGTGGGCGTGTATAGGTAGTGCATTTGTGCCTTTCGGCCCAACATATCCGACTTCAGCACGGCATTGTTCTGGTTCACTGATTCTGGCGCAAGCCATCAGCTATGAGTCGCTGGCAGCTTCCAGCTCTGCTGCTTTGAGGCGCCTTGACTTCACAGTCCATAAGTAAGTGGTTCAGCTTCTTAGCATGGGAAATCCTCCAGGTTTACAAAACATGTTATAGGGCATACAGAACAATGGCGGTGTAAACCATCAATTCCATCTGAAGATTGGTGTCACTGGTATCCCAAACTTTAGTTCGGGGTTTGCGATATGCAGCACTTGCTTTACTCTTCTTCTTTCCTTCATCTCTCCGTGGAGCATGGATCTTTAACAAACACTTTACAAGCCTTTCTATTTCTTGCCATTATTTTGAGATAATTCTATGTATTCCCCATCCTCTATCTGCTCCCACCAGTTTTCTCCAAGAGTATTTGGTCTTCCTCGTTGTCTTTTCCCCTGGGGATTCCATAAAACGGCTTATCGTGTACTACTCTCAGTTGGCTTCGGCAGTGAATGTCCTATCTAGCACCATCGTCTTCTTTGTATCTCTTTTTCCACTGATATTTGACTGGCACTTTTGAAATAAATTTACGTTAGTGATATTGCCCTGCCATCTCCATCCTTTTATTCTGCGCAAGCATTTATTGATGAAGGTCTGTATCTTCATGATTGTCATTTTTATATTTCTTCATTTTTCACAGCCGTACAATAGGATTGATTTTACATTGGAGCTGACAATGTGTATTTTTGTATTTAACCTAATGTATGTACCTGCCTTAGTAATTCAGATATTAACTTCCCCGGCTGAAGTGAACTGCTTCAGAAAGAGTATTTCATTGGTAGATGAATCTGTTAAGTGTTTTTAAAATGTGAACACAGATAGACGTCTCAGAGTAGGCCGCCTGTTGGGTTGTAATGTAGATCGTTAGTCTTTGCTGTGAAATGTGGACAAGCTGTAGCAAAGAGATATACATTTAATGTCTGCTTCTGTATAAATATTTGGCTATCAATAAAGTAAAGATGTCAATTTTGACGTAAAAAAAAACATGTGTGTTCACTATCGTGATAGCAAATAGACTGAAGAGAGCTTGAGCTAGCACGCAACACTTGTTTCATACATTTTGTAATAGCAATAGATACGTGCCATACACACACAGCATACAAAACATACGATTTCATATTTTATATATCTTTACTATACAATAATGTGGAGTAAAACCAACACTTGGCGGCGTTCATTCTCATTATGTTCTTTATTTGCTTGGATGCTACAATGTTGATCCTATACTAACTGCTATATATTCATTTATTATTATTTGTCTCCAGCCTAAACTACTGGAAACTACTATTCGTGCTGTTTCGTCCTAAATGTTTGTCTGCAACGTAATTATTCAGCCCTACCCTATCCGGGAGATACTTGTCTTAACAGAAAAAAATACAGATACACTATGTATTTCCGAGCTGTGATCGCAACCATAAATGCTACTATAGTCATGAGAACACCTGCGCAAAAGACATTGCCTACGAAGCTAATTTTTTAATTAGCTGAGTGGCAGTGTTCCCTAGCGTTTGGCTTTTCGTGGCAAGGCGCTGTGCCACTGAGTACGGTTTCGATCCTGCTTTGGTCCATATTTGTTTCTGTTGTTGATTATTTGTCAATTTTTCCGAGTGCTGTAAACATACCTCTTCCTCTGAATTAATTCGCTGATTATCGCCTCGGAAGTTTCCCTCTATAATAATATTCATTTATTATTTGTCTACACCCTATACTAACTGCTATATATTAATTTATTATTATTTGTCTCCAGCCTATACTAACTGCTATATATTAATTTATTATTATTTGTCTCCAGCCTATACTAACTGCTATATATTCATTTATTATTATTATTTGTCTCCAGTCTATACTAACTGCTATATATTAATTTATTATTATTTGTCTCCAGCCTATACTAACTGCTATATATTAATTTATTATTATGTGTCTCCAGCCTATACTAACTGCTATATATTAATTTATTATTATTTGTCTCCAGTCTATACTAACTGCTATATATTAATTTATTATTATTTGTCCCCAGCCTATACTAACTGCTATATATTCATTTATTATTATGTCCCCAGCCTATACTAACTGCTATATATTCATTTATTATTATTTGTCCCCAGCCTATACTAACTGCTATATATTCATTTATTATTATTTGTCCCCAGCCTATACTAACTGCTATATATTCATTTATTATTATTTGTCCCCAGCCCATACTAACTGCTATACATTCATTTATTATTATTTGTCTCCAGCCTATACTAACTGCTACCTGTACAAACTGTACGCAGTTATGCGGTCGTGCCAGTGAAAGATCGCACGGTGGGAGACGCTAATTATAGTCAAGTTGCGACTGCTCGCAGAGCTCTGTTGGTCTCGTCTGTTCCGGAAAGCAGGGACTTGTCAAATGGGGACCTGGGTTATTAATTATAGGTCACGGCTAGACTGTGTGTCACCCATTGGCTGTGTCTTGCTGAATAAAAACAGCAAGAGCTCTCCAGGGTTGGGGGCTTATTGTGTTTTTGACCAGGAATGTGTGGACTACCTGCTTGTCAAGTTAAATAGGTCAGCTGGTTGGTGAGCTTTTCTGGAAAGCACTTTATGAGTCACGCAACAAGGACACTGTCTAGAAAGCTCACTCTAGGAGTCGCTCATCTGGGACAAAGTCTGGAATGGTCAGATCATCATCGAGTGCCGTCTCCGCAACGAAGATTGGCTATCATAGACAGATATGTCACTGATAACATACGCTCTTCTGTGTTATTGTCATAGTTGTTATGGTGATTGGCTTCGCTACAATATTCTCTCCACCGGTTGTTTTGGTTGATAAAGAACATAAAAACAAGGACAATAAAATATACGGTTATATGTAAAGAAGTATAATGAACTAGATCAGATTATTATGTGGGTGGGTGCAGGTAAAGCAACATAATGGACTAGGCAAGATTATTATGTGGACGGGTGCAGATAAAGCAACATAATGGACTAGGCAAGATTATTATGTGGACGGGTGCAGATAAAGCAACATAATGGACTAGGCAAGATTATTATGTGGATGGGTGCAGTTAAAGCAACATAATGGACTAGGCAAGATTATATTATTATGTGGTTGGGTGCAGGTAAAGCAACATAATGGACTAGGCAAGATTATTATGTGGGTGGGTGCAGGTAAAGCAACATAATGGACTAGGCAAGATTATTATGTGGGTGGGTGCAGGTAAAGCAACATAATGGACTATGCAAGATTATTATGGGGGTGGGTGCAGGTAAAGCAACATAATGGACTAGGCAAGATTATTATGGGGGTGGGTGCAGGTAAAGCAACATAATGGACTAGGCAAGATTATTATGGGGTGGGTGCAGGTAAAGCAACATAATGGACTAGGCAAGATTATTATGGGGGTGGGTGCAGATAAAGCAACATAATGGACTAGGCAAGATTATTATGGGGGTGGGTGCAGATAAAGCAACATAATGGACTATGCAAGATTATTATGTGGGTGGGTGCAGGTAAAGCAACATAATGGACTAGGCAAGATTATTATGAGGACGGGTGCAGGTAAAGCAACATAATGGACTAGGCAAGAATATTATGTGGACGGGTGCAGGTAAAGCAACATAATGGACTAGGCAAGATTATTATGTGGACGGGTGCAGGTAAAGCAACATAATGGACTAGGCAAGATTATTATGTGGGTGGGTGCAGGTAAAGCAACATAATGGACTATGCAAGATTATTATGTGGGTGGGTGCAGGTAAAGCAACATAATGGACTAGGCAAGATTATTATGGGGGTGGGTGCAGGTAAAGGAACATAATGGACTAGGCAAGATTATTATGGGGGTGGGTGCAGGTAAAGCAACATAATGGACTAGGCAAGATTATTATGGGGGTGGGTGCAGGTAAAGCAACATAATGGACTAGGCAAGATTATTATGGGGGTGGGTGCAGATAAAGCAACATAATGGACTAGGCAAGATTACTATGAGGGTGGGTGCAGATAAAGCAACATAATGGACTAGGCAAGATTATTATGTGGGTGGGTGCAGGTAAAGCAACATAATGGACTAGGCAAGATTATTATGTGGACGGGTGCAGGTAAAGCAACATAATGGACTAGGCAAGATTATTATGTGGACGGGTGCAGGTAAAGCAACATAATGGACTAGGCAAGATTATTATGTGGACGGGTGCAGGTAAAGCAACATAATGGACTAGGCACGATTATTATGTGGGGGTGGGTGCAGGTAAAGCAACATAATGGACTAGGCAAGATTATTATGGGGCTGGGTGCAAGTAAAGCAACATAATGGACTATGCACGATTATTATGTGAGGGGGGGGGGGGTGCAGGTAAAGCAACATAATGGACTAGGCAAGATTATTATGTGGACGGGTGCAGATAAAGCAACATAATGGACTATGCACGATTATTATGTGGGGGGGGGTGCAGATAAAGCAACATAATGGACTAGGCAAGATTATTATGTGGACGGGTGCAGATAAAGCAACATAATGGACTATGCACGATTATTATGTGGGGGGGGGGTGCAGGTAAAGCAACATAATGGACTAGGCAAGATTATTATGTGGACGGGTGCAGATAAAGCAACATAATGGACTAGGCAAGATTATTATGTGGACGGGTGCAGGTAAAGCAACATAATGGACTAGGCAAGATTATTATGTGGGTGGGTGCAGGTAAAGCAACATAATGGACTATGCAAGATTATTATGGGGGTGGGTGCAGGTAAAGCAACATAATGGACTAGGCAAGATTATTATGGGGGTGGGTGCAGGTAAAGCAACATAATGGACTAGGCAAGATTATTATGGGGGTGGGTGCAGGTAAAGCAACATAATGGACTAGGCAAGATTATTATGGGGGTGGGTGCAGGT